>JAJPUD010020519.1:0-24561 GCA_023553655.1 Myrmecobius fasciatus | reverse complement strand
GTTATATGGATGAACAAAAAAAGAATATGACACCATAGATCTCCAATGTGTACAGCTTTTTAGAAAAAGTATATATCTTAAATTTAGCTTGATAGTTCAGACACTACCAGGCTTATATGCAACTCCTTCAGCTTTCTTTTGCTCTCATCTCTGTGTTTTTTTAAAAATATGTCATTGACCCTTTTTGCTATCTTCCTTTTTTTGGTATCACTGCCCCAATCTCTCCATCCTTCCTCCTATGACTTTTATTTTTCACAAGTTCCCTTCCTCTTCACTCCACTCCTTCCTCATCCAAAGAAAAGCCCTCCCTTAAAACATATCAGTATCCTCAAGCAAAACCACAATTGACCATATCTGAAAATGTTTGTCTCCTACACCATCTGCCAAGAAGTGGGAAACATGATTTTTCTTCAGTCTTCTGAAGGGATGATTGATCGTTGTATTGACCAGATCCCCAAAGTCTTACAGGGTTGTTTTCCTATAATTATCAAGGTTTTTGTGCAGGCTGTTTTCAGCTAATCAGTTGACAAGCATTAATTAAGCAGGTACTTTTTTTTTTTTTTAGGTTAAAATTTTTTTTTTATTTTAAGCTTTTTATTTGTATAACATATGTATGGGTAGTTCCCCAACCTTGATCTTTACAAAGCTTTCCAATACAAATTTTACCCCCTGTCCCCTTTTCTCCCCTAGATGGCAGGAAGTCCACTACATGTTAATAATGTTGGAATGCTTGAGAAGTTATGCAAGAAAAATCCTATCTACAAGAAAAAAAAAAGAATCAGAGAAAGGTAACACAATGCAAGCAAATGTCAATAGAGATCGTGAAAATGTTACGTTGTGGTCCATATTTCATGTCCCTCTTTCTGGGTGTATATGGTTTTCTTCAGTGAACAACTGGAACTGGTTTGAGACAATTCTTTATTGCAGAGAGCCATGTCCATCAGAATTGATCATCATGTAATACTGTTATTGCTGTGCATGATGATCTCCTGGTTCTGCTCGTTTCACTCAGCATCAGTTCATGCAAGTCCCTCCAGGCCTCTCTGAAATCGTCCTGCTGGTTGTTTCTTACAGAACAATAATATTCCAAAACATTCATATACCATAATTTATTCAGCTACTCTCCAATTGATGGGCATCCCTTCAGTTTCCAGTTTCTAGCCACTACAAAAAGGGCTGCCACAAACATTCTTGCACATGTGGGTCCCTTTCCCTCCTCTAAGATCTCTTTGGGATATAGGCCCAGTAGAAACACTGCTGGGTCAAAGGGTATGCACAGTTTGACAACTTTCTGAGCATAGCTCCAAATTGCTCTCCAGAATGGTTGGATCCGTTCACAGTTCCACCAACAATGTATTAGTGTCCCAGCCCTCCCACATCCCCTCCAACATTCATCGTTATCTTTTCCTGTCATTTTAGCCAATCTGACAGGTGTGTAGTGGTATCTCAGAGTTGTCTTAATTTGCATTTCTCTGATCAATAGTGATTTGGAGCAACTTTTCATATGACTAGAGATGGTTTTAATTTCATCATCTGAAAATTGTCTGTTCATATCCCTTGACCACTTATCTATTGAAGAGTGGCTTGAATTCTTATATAAATGAGACAATTCTCTATATATTTTAGAAATGAGGCCTTTATCAGAACCATTAAATGTAAAGATGATTTCCCAATTAGATGCTTCCCTCCTAATCTTGTCTTAAGCAGGTACTTTAAAAAAAATTTTTTTTCTTAAAGCTTTTTAATTGCAAAACATATGTATGGGTAATTCTTCAACAATGACCCTTGCAAAGCTTTCTGTTACAAATTTTTCCCCCTAGTCCCCACCCCTCCCCTAGATGGCAGGAAGTCCATTACATGTTAATTATATTAAAATACTTGACAAATCGAATATTTGAATGTCCATTTCCACACTTATCTTGCTGTGCAAGAACAATCGTATCTACGTGAACAAAAAATATCTGATAAAGAAAACCCAATGCAACCAAACATCAGCCGGGAGTATGAGAATGTTATGTTGTAGTCCACATTTCACATCCCTCTCTCTGGGTTTATATGGCTTTCTTCACTAAGCAGGTACTTTCTTTACAATCTTTCTGCTCCTTGTCTTTCCCAGAAGTGCTAACTCTCCATCTTCAGGTGGAGACTGGAGGACCGGTTGTAGGTGATATTTTACAGAGGAGAGATTAGTTGATTGCCAAGGTTCCTCTCTTCTTTGGGACTCCATGATCTTGTTTTCTGTCTGGTGAACAGTTAGTCTAATTAACTCCTTGCTATAAAGATCCAGTATGTCATATTTTAGGATATTTGTGCAAGAGTATGCACAAGTGCAGCTGTTAGTGCAAGGATGAGGACCATCACTATCCAGCCAGCAGGGATGAGGGGAGTTTCAGAGATGGAAGCATCTGAGCTATATTGTAAAACAGACAAAAAATTAAATAGGCAATATGGGGAAAGGTTGACGTTGATACATCTGTCTTAGAAACTTGTTTGTCAGAAGCTCCACTTGAAGTTTAATCCCAGAGTAAATAATCACATCAGGTAATCTTGAAAAAGGAAAAGGAAAAATTTCTCTAAATCCCAATGGAAAGAATTAGAATTTGCTATACTGGGAGAAAATGAAACTTGGTTCTGTGACCTCACATTGTGTGGCCTGAACAGTTAGAGCCCTAACTGATGCACAATAAGAGATTCTATTAGAATTAGAAGCCAAAAATTTGATTTTTAATTAGAAACTTTGGCTCCTAATTGGGACAGTTAGGTGGCAGTAGTGGTTAAAGCACTGGGCTTGGAATCAGAAAATCTCATCTTCATGAGTTCAAATCCCAGATTCATTTACTAGTGTGATATAAGCTGGAGAAGGAAATGGCAAACTACTCTATTATCTTTGCCAAGAAAACGCAAAGTAGACTCCTAAAGAATGGGATATGACTGAAATGATTCAATAAAGAACCACCACTTTTTTTAGAAGCCAAGAAACTTCTAATTAATGCAACAAATTTCTCTCAGTGGGTTTCAGATTGGGGTGAGAAAAGTAAATTTCCATTATGTCACTGATTTGGGGAATTCCCAGGATGAAAACTTCCGTTGGCCTTAACTGTAACTTATCAAAAGCTGCCTTTATGACTAAGGAAGATTATCTAGGATGTATAGATAAGCTCCCAATAGATATGTGACCTGGGCATAAAAGGTCCCCTTTATGTCATTGTTATTTTTAATCTTTTGGAATCAAGAATGTGTAATGCATACCTGATGTCTTTCAGTGTTTTATTTTACAGTGTTGTAATTGGACACATTATTTTTTTGGTTCACTCTGACTCAGTTCAAACAAATATTTTCAAGTTTCTCTGAATTTTTCTTTCTTTCTTTCTTTTTTTTTCCTTTTGCTTTTTGCTGAGGCAATTGGGGTTGTGACTTGCCCAGGGTCATACAGCTAGGAAGTGTTATGTGTCTGAGATCAGATTTGAACTCAGGTCCTCCTGACTTCAGGGCTGGTGCTCTATCCACTGTGCCATTTAGCTGCCCCCTTGTTCAGCCATTTTCCAGGAAATTGACACTCACTTTATTTCTAGTTATTTCCTGCCACAAAAAAGTGTTGCTATGAATATTTTGGATATTTGAGGATTTTTCCCATTTTTGATCTTGTGGCCCAATAGTAGGAATGGTGGATCAAAAGCTTAGTGACCTTTTTCCAAAAACTGCAGATTGATTTACATAATTGGAACTAATTCACATCTTCACTACCAATGAGTGTGTTTATATTCCTTGTGAAATTGATTTTTCAAGATCTTCCCCAGTAGCAGTGGATAGAGAGTCCTAGACATTTGGTGGGCACAGGTTTTAGAAATTGTTGGATTAAGTGCAAACGTGAGTATGGATGAGATTGCCCATCTGTTGCTATGGAGTAAAAAGAACGTGATAAATTGATGAAAGCAGATATTTGGGATTTGAATTCCAATTTTAGTTCAGTAGATATAGAAATAGCCATTTCCTTATTTCTTATTTCTTTTGAATGAGGTTTGATTACAGTATCTGAGATAAATACCAATCTTGAAGGAAAAGAATTTTGCCCCTTGGACCAGGTTTCACACAAATAGAAGAATATTTGTTTTTCAATCCCTATGAGGTTTCAAGAGAGCTGCTTAGATTCAGTCCAGATTTCTATCTGTGCTCTTAATATCTCCCTTGTGGGCCCTGTCAAAGTTTTTGCTTCCTTCTCATGAATTTCTTGATAGTTTCTACATAATTATTCTTTCTGAGATGGTTGTTTGATAGTTTTTACTTAAATTATCTATAGGAGGGATCTAGGTTTTGAGTTAACTTGCCAAGGAGTAATTGGCTTGACAGTTTATTTGTACAGGAGATGTCATTAGTAGCTGAACTGTAGATTTGGAATTTGGTTTAACGTCTGAAGAGCTACAGATTTAAAGTCACAGCAACTTTCTAAATAAAGTCTTAACAATGGCTAGTTGCTTTATGACAAAGGAGTTAATTAGGCTGTGCTTTTTTTTCCCCCCTCTCAAAAGATTCTTCACATAGTCCATTTGACCATTTTACTTTGTGATTGACCAAGAGTCTTTGCAGTTAATTAAAGAGTGATTCAAATCCCTTAATTCAAGTATAGTTGTCTTTGTTATCCTTCCTTTTTTTTATAAAGCTTTTTATTTTCAAAATATATGCATAGTTTTCAACATTCCCCCTTGCAAAACCTTGTGTTTCAATTTTTTTTCTTCCCTCTCTTCCCTCCACCTCCTCCCTTAGACAACAAGTAATCCGATATATGTTAAATATGTGCAATTCTTCTATACATATTTCTGCGATTATGCTTAAGAAAAATCAGATCAAAAAGGGAAAAGAAATGAGAAAAAAAAACAAAATGCAAGCAGACATTTGTTAGCCTCCTTGCAGAATTTCTATAACTAGCTTTGAAATTTGCTTTAAGCTTTAGTAGGAAAATTAAGTTGGGAATGGGGAATTGAGGGAGCTAAGATGGCACAGTGTTTTTCTCCCTCTCCCTCCCCCCAGATCATTGATTTTTTTTTAAAGCATCAATTATACATTTTGTTCCTGACTCATACTTCCTCCCCTAAATTGAACTCTCCCTTATAAAACAAAAATTTCCTTATAAAAAACAGTTAAATAAAATAAGATGGATTGTATGTTTTCATCTGACAGCAAGCCCAGCACCTGTAGTCCTTTACTTCTCCAATGAAAGACTTTTTCATCTAGTCTCCAGAACTAAGATTGGTCATTGCAATTTATTTGAATTGGGCTGCCTTAAAATAATGTTTTAACAGTCATTGTATATGTTGTCCTCCTGGTTCATAATTTTAATTTGGCTTAGTTTGTTTCTCTCAGTTTTCCCCCATGTTTCTGAGAATTCTTCACCTGTATCTTGTACCTCAATAGTATTTATTTATTTATTTTTTTACATATGTATTCCATAATTTACTCAGCCATCCCCGGTAGAGGGGTCAACTGCTTTTTTTCTAGTATGTAAGTATAGTGTTTTTAAAAGCACAGGTAGCTAACATTTCCTATTTAGAATCATAGAATGTGCACAGGAGATAACTGAGGCCTAGTGAAGTTACTTTGCAGCCTTAAAACATTATTTAAATATGAATTATTATTAGGAGTATTGGGATCTAAGGGGATTTCAAAACTATTCAGATTCCAGACTGGTATCATGAGGTGTCTCAAAAAGAATTGGCAGGCTCAGATCCATCTCCAAGTCAGGAGGCAAAGTTTATTAACACTACTGAAAGGGCTAAGTTCTGAAAAGGAGTTAGTGATGAAATAGGGGGCAAACAAGTATTTTTATGGGGAAAAGTGAGAGAAACCAAGTGATTCATGTCACTGACCTGCTCATTTTATGGCTTAGAGGTCGAGCTGAGTGGTCAGGTTCTTACTCTGAGCACAGGCACCCTGTGGATACTTTACTGGGCAGCAGAACAGGGGTGGAAGGGACTTTCCAGGGGTATTTTTAGGCCTGCAGCGTCACTAAGTCCAATGGAGGGCATTCAGTTTTGGACTGTGCCTTCGTTAACCTTGGGCACTTGTTATTGTTACTCATTAGTTCCACATCCCATTGTAGCTGGCCAGGTATCTTTTGGACTCAGCATCTTGGTCCTACAAGGTAAATTAAGGCAAGAAAGCCTAAGGGAAGGAACACATCATTCCTAAGTCTAGAGAGCCTAGGGACTGTATTAGGTCATTCCCAAGGCCAGGTAATCTGGGATTTATTATGAATCATTCCTAAGAGCCCCACCAATCAGGAGTGTGATTGTCAGAAGCCACATAGGGCAGCACAGTGCTTGGCACACAGTAGGTACTTAATAAGTGCTTACAAAGTGAGCATGTCTGAACATTTATCATTAAGCACTTCTTTGTTGACTGTCTTGACAGAACCTGAATTTTCTTCTTGTCGTTAGTTTTAGTCAT
Source organism: Myrmecobius fasciatus (assembly GCA_023553655.1). NCBI lineage: Eukaryota > Metazoa > Chordata > Mammalia > Dasyuromorphia > Myrmecobiidae > Myrmecobius > Myrmecobius fasciatus. The sequence goes on along the minus strand of JAJPUD010020519.1, from coordinate 18,120 downwards.
TGATATTGATACTCGCAAACTAGTTGCATGTGTGTACTTTTAGTAATTCAGCCTCTCTGAGGCACTTTGTTTTCTTTTAAATATTGCAAATCATTATAAAGAGGGGACAGTAATTTTGGCAGAGGTTAGTAAATCTTTTTGTAGGGAGTGGATAGTTATGAAATATTTCACTTACTTTTAGGTTCACCTTCTCAGAGCTGTATAACAAATAGTATTAATAGTTTTAATAAGATAATCATTACAGCTCACATTTATTTAGCCTAGTGGTCTCCAAAGTGGAGTAGTGCCTGATGATACATTAGGATTTGGGAGGAACACATACTAGAAGATTGATTTTTTTTTAAAGTAATAGCTTTTTATTTTCAAAATATATTTGAAGATAGTTTTCAATATTTACCCTTGCAAAACCTTGTGTTCCAAATTTTTTTCCCTTCCTCCTTCCCTCTCCCCTAGATAGTATACGATCCAATATGTGCAATTCTTCTCCCTCTCCCCCTATAAATGATAAGCCAGCTTTTATTTGTGATTAGCATAGTACTTAGCACCTAGTAGGCATTTAATAAATTTATTTTTTTTAATTAAAGCTTTTGCTTTTCAAAATATATGCATGAATAATTTTTAACATTCACCCTTACAAAACCTTGTGTTCCAAATTATTTTCCTCTCTCCTTCCCCCCCCTTAATCAGCAAGTAATCCAGTATATGTTAAACATGTGCAATTCTTCTATAAATATTTCTACAAATATCATGCTGCATAAGAAAAATCAGATCAAAAAGGAAAAAGTGAGAAAGAAAATAAAATGCAAGTGAACAACAACAATAACAAAAAAATTGAAAATGCTATGTTGTGATCCACACTCAGTTCCCACAGTGCAGATGGCTCTCTCCATCACAAGACCATTGGAATTGGCCTAAATCATCTCATTGTTGAAGAGAGCTATGTCTGTCAGAATTGATCATCCTATAGTCTTGTTGCCGTGTACCATGATCTCCTGGTTCTGCTCATTTCACTCAGCATCAGTTCTTGCAAGTCTCTCCAGGCCTCTCTGAAATCGTCCTGCTGGTTGCTTCTTACAGAACAATAATATTCCATAACATCCATATACCATAATTTATTCAGCCATTCTCTAATTGATGGGCATCCATTCAGTTTCCAGTTTCTAGCCATTGCAAAAAGGGCTGCCACAAACATTTTTGCACATGTGGGTCCTTTTCTTTTTTTATGATTTCTTTGGGATACAGGTTCAATAGAGACACTGCTGGATCAAAGGGTATGTACATTTTGATAGTCCTTCCAAATTGCTCTCCAGAATGAATTAGTTCACAATTCCACCAACAATGTATTAGTGTCCCACTTTTCCCACATCCCCTCCAACATTTATCATTATATTTTCCTGTCATCTTAGCCATTGATGTGTATTTTTTATCCAAAAAAAGGAAAGAAATTAAGGTTTTCTAATGTTTCATATCTATTATTATTATTATTTACAAATGTTAGCTTTTATTTTTAAGTTGGTCACTCTTTTTAAAAATTATCATAGTTCAGTCTCCATAGCTCTCTCTCTGGATGTGCACGGTTCCTTCCATCACAAGTCCATTGGAATTGCCTTCACTCACTTCGTTGTTGAAAAGAGCCAAGTTCATCCCCATTGATCATTACATAATCTTGTTGATATATACAATATTCTCTTGATTCTACTCACTTAGCCCAGTATCAGTTCATGCAAGTCTTTCCAGGCCTCTCTGAAAGCAGCCTGACCATCATTTTGTATAGAACAGTAATGTTCCATTATATTTAAACACCACAACCTATTCAGTCATTCCTCAACCAATGGACATCTACCCAGTTTCCAGGTCCATGCCACTACCAAATGGGATGCTACAATAATGTTTAATATCTAGATTGACACAGGTATTCTTACTCTATATTCAGATAATCCTGTGACTCTTATAGTAATTAAAATATCCAAAATATCCACAAGGAAGAATAGGAATTTCACAACATAGAGGGGTTTGACAAAGGTACCCTTATTCATTTATTTACTTTTAGCCTATTTTTTGATGGATTGTAGTTTCTTTGTACCTGATAAGTGGATTTATAGAATATTTAGTTTAAAGTAACTCATAAAATGCCAAAAAATGGCAATGTGGCTTAAAAAGATTTCTAAGAAACCTCAGATTGAAAATAATACTAAAAATGCAATCACAAATGAACAAGAAAAGAGCAGAACAAATACCTGCATTCCTAAGATGACACTTCATTGGTCACGCTACAAGAAAAAAAAAAAAAAGAGAGACAATGATATAATCAGAATTAGCTAAAAAGTTTTAAATCATCAAGAAAACATGAATTCACAATCACTGTTAGCCATGAAGCTTGTTCTAAATGTACATTTTGTCTTGAGATATTATCTAATGGTAGTATAAAGCCATCATGATTAGTAAGCCATTTAACTAGACTTATGTCATCTATATAAACTCTTTTCTGCACATCTGATAAACTTGGAAACCAAAAAAACCTTCCAAAGAATTTTAGCGGGTTTTGTTAATGCAATATTGAAACAGTTGGTTGACATCAGAGAAGATAAATATGATTTAGCAAACCCAGCTAATAATGGGCTTCTTCTGTTTGAATCTATATATCTTTTTGAGATTTTTTTTCAGTTCTGACAACCAATAAAAGCAATTATTGAAATAAAAGAAGCCTAAAACTAGGTCTTTGAAATACCAGATCTTGGTAGCTAGATGGTGTAGTGGATAGAGCATCAGCCCTGAAGTCAGGAGGACCTGAGTTCAAATCTGGCCTCAGACACTTAACACTTCCTAGCTGTGTGACCCTGGGCAAGTCACTTAACCCAAATTGCCTCAGCAAAAAAAAAAAAAAAAAAGAAAAAGAAAAGAAATATCAGATCTCTAAACCCAACCCCCAAATAATCAAGCATATTCATTAACATTTTTCTTGCTAAAAATAAGTTATCAATAAAAATTTTAAAGTGATAGCAAAAAGCTTTTTGTACCATTAATAAATGAGCCTTATTTTTAAAATATAGTTTAATTTCATTTTCATATCATCTCCTTTGAGATTTTTAAATTTAAATTTAAAACATTGCTGTAATATGTTATTAATAGACTTACATAAGTAAAAAAAAGTTTGGTGACTACAGATTTAATTCTTCAAGGCATGGAATTCTTAACCTGGAATTCTGGAATTTCTTTTTACAAAAATATTTTGATGACTTGTGTTTCAGTAGAGTGGGTTTCCTTTGTAATCCTATATATTTTATTTTATGCATTTAAAAACATTATTTTGAGAAGAGGCCCCTAGGCTTCTCTGGACTCCTGCCCAAGCGATCCAAGACACAAAAACAGTTCATAACCCCTGAGTTAAGGTTTATGAAGTAATTTTCTCCCAATGAGCCTGTGAAATTATAAATCCTGTATGCATTAATTCTTCTACATCAAGGGACAATCAAGGAATGTTATTTGGGAGCCATATAGTTGTGATGGTCTTGATATTTTGAGATTTAAATTCTTCTTGGATAAAGAGTCACAGAATCATGACAGTTCAGAATTAGAATAAACCTTTGATGATCTGATATAGACCAGCTCCTTCATGATACTATAAATAAATCCTTTGTTATTAAAGAAAAATAGACAAGTCTCACTGATGAGTGTAAATAATGAATCCCCTGAAGTGGTCATGGGTGTTAGAAAATCCCACTATTTGAACTTATGTACAAAATACGGTAATTGGTTCCAGCTCAATGGAAATCTATAGTGTGATGAATTTGAGTAAGGAGATGACTTCAGGGAATTGTCACTGGCATTAACTGCGACCTAGCCTTCCTAAAGCCCTTTCGCTCAGAAGCGGTAATTTTTTCTTTTGATACCTGGGCAGATGGAGAATCCAGACAGCTGCAGTCAGAAACTCAGCCCAGAAAGCTCATCTTCTCCTTTCCAGTTCCCTGGCTCTGCCTCCACAGCCCCATAACTCATTCTGGGACTTGGAAAATTGAGAGAGTTCTTCTGCAAAGCTGATTAGTGTAATAAAAGAGGCTGGCATGATCAATTATTTTGTATTGATTATTCATTTCCACCTGGGAGGTTGTGATGTTGGATGAACTCCAGCTGTGGGGGGCAAATGAGCTCCAGGAACAAGGGATTTTATAATTCTGTGGGAGGCAGGTTTGGGCTAAATATCAGCATAAAACCCGAAAAAGAAGGAAAACCTACCCCTAGGAAATCCACCTCTAGGCGTGAAAGAACAATTCCCTGCATGTTACTTAATGCCGTGGAGAGTTAGTTTCCTCTGAGACGTGGTTTTGGCTGAGGTTGCTTTGTGCCGCAAATGGAGAATTATGTTTTCTCCTAATAACTTGTTCACTGCTGGAAGTTAATGATGTACTTTAGTAATAGTGGTTGCCAAGTCTGTATGAAGGTTGGTGACCAGCTGTTCTGCCATTTTACAAGGAGAGAACAAGAAGACATGCACTTAGCTAGTATTTTTGTAATGCTTTCAGGTTAGCAAAGCCATTTTATATATTGTATGATCTTCCCAACACCCCTGGAGGGTGGTAATTACTTGCTATTATTACCTCCATTTTACAGATGGGGAAACTGAGGCTGAGAGAGATGGCAGGATCATACTGCTGGCAAATGACTAAAGCCTGAGTTGAACTCGGGCCTTTCTGATCTGAAGGCCTGTACCCTATCCATTGTGCCTCCTTCATAATAGAATGAGATCTGGGTTTTGCAGGAGGGAAAGACACTTAACATAGTGAAATACATTGTCCAGAAGTTATTGGTGGGCCTAGGCTTATCTGAAGGCTGGAAGGCGCAGTGATAGCTGCAGAAATCCCAGATTGGGGACCATCTCTGCTGGGATTGTTATCGGGGAGGTGATGCTGTGACGTGCAAGTGAATCAGATTTACCTGGGGGAGGGCTGTGCAGGGTCACCTGCCTCAGTTTCCCCTCCAGAGCCGTCTGGGTCCAGTGGCCAGACCCAGATCAGGATGACGGGAGATGGCTGGTCCTCCTCGTTGAATGAATAACAGGAAGACAGGCTCACACTTGGAAGCTTGCTCACCGACTTGGAAGATGGAGATTCTCTAAAAGCTTGCTTAGTTGAACGGTGTGGCGTTTGCAGAAAGACAGAACACATGGTGATAAATTTTGTTACTCCTTAGCCTAACAATGTTAGTATTGCTTAGTGTCTCTGTGCTTGGGTGGCAGGAGTCCAGGCTGCATTCAGCTGATCTCAGAGGAAAGCGGAGGGTGAAATGGGCCCGTGGGGAAGGGAGTGTGTGTCCCTCCCTGGCAGAAGGCCCCTGGGCACAGGGCACCATTTGCCTCCTCCCAGCTAGCATTCCTTATGAGGCCTTGCTTTGTGGAGCTCTTCCTGCCCTAGGGGGGACACAGGCCCTGTGTTTCTTTGCTGGGAGCTTTGACCTGCCTTCTGCAGGGCCTTGGTGGAGAGGCAGGCCAAACAGGCTGTTCTCTCAGCCTGCCTCTGCTTAGCCTTGGCCTCTTCTGGTCCCTTACATGAGAAGAATTCCCTGCTTTTCTCCTCTATTCTCAGGAGCACAGCCCCACTATCCAACATTCTTTTCTTTCTTTTTTTTTAATTAAAGTTTATTATTTTCAAAACATATGCATGGACAATTTTCGACATTGACCTTTCCTAAATATTTTTCCCTCTCCCCCGCCCCCAGATGGCAAGTAATCAATATATGTTAAACAGGTGTAATTCTTCTATACTTGTTTTCATAACTATCTGGCTGCACAAGAAAAATCAGATCAAAAAGGGAAAAGTGAGAAAAAAAGAAAGAGCAGCTGCCTTGTGTCAGCTCGGTCTCCTGGGGGCAGACCATCGGAACCCCCTGATCTACCTCACTTTGCCCATCAGAACTGGCCATGGATACACAAGGTCCTAAGGGTTGAGCTCAGGAGGTCGAGGATTTGAGGGTGGTGTTTGTCGGACCAAGGCAGTCCCAGGATGGGAGGGGTGGGAGTGGACCTCCGTGGCCGTCCAACCCAATCCCATGACCACCCAGGGGTCATCCAGCCACAATGGAACACAGTGTTCCAGAGGAGCAGCCTGAGGAAGGCAGAGCACAGTTACTTCCCTGCTAATGGAAGCTGGGTCCCTCACACCCCAAGATGCCATTAGCTTTATGGCAGCTGGGTCACGATGCTTGCAGTCCTCTGAGACCCTCTGATCTTTTTTCAGGGCAGTTTCTTTCAGACTATCTTTCCCCTGTTTTATACTGGTGAAGTTGATTTTCTTGTACCCAAGTACAAGACTTTATATTTATCTATACTTCATTTCATTTTATGAGATTCAGTCCAGTGATTCAGTACTTGTGCATGATTTCAGGGAAGTCTCTTTACCACTGATCTTGTGTATTTGTACTGAGAAGGTCAGTTACTTTTTTCCCTCCATGCATTTAAATTTCATGTTCTTTACTGAGAGGGAAGGAGAACTTTGTAGTAGGAGGGAGCTGGAAAATGGGAAGAGACAAAGGGAAGAAGAACACTTTAATAAGGAGTCAGATTATTATTATTATTATTATATTTTTTTGTTTTCAATTTCATGCTTCAGATTTCCAATATCATTATAAACTGTGGGGGAGGAAATGATATATATTATCTACTCTATGCAATGATGAAAAATATAGTGTTTGTCTTGGTGGAAAAGCACATGTGCATTTCATTATCCTGCTGAGCTGCTGACAGTTTGCTGTGAGCACTGCTGCCTTTCTTTCCCTTACTGGATATCCCTCTTCTTTTCTCCTACTTATACCTCCTTAGCTCCCTCCCAAAGGCAATGGAAAGTCTCTCTGTAATGCGGCTGACCTTGTTATCCTCATACCTTTCCTCTTGGTTTCCTTCAATTGTTATATAAGTAACTGGAGGCCTGACTGGCCTGTGTAGGAGCCCAACCTTTGTTTGGACAAAAGGGTGGGTGACATTCTGGGGCAGGTTGTGTTCTTTGATGAGCCTGACTCTGTCCGGTGCCCTGTCCAGTATTTGTCCAGCACTTGCCATATGTCCAATATTTGAATAAAATTAGATACTCATAGGTTATTTGAGTTAACTAAAAGGAAATTTATTTATGCATAGCAAAGGAGGGAGATTCAACAAAGATAGGTATCTAGCATACTGAGTGATGGCATCTGAGCAAACTTCCCTGTCTCTGAGTTGTCCATTGTGGCCAGCTGGCTTTCAGCTCCAGCACTTGGAGCTCCCTGGGACTTTATGTATTCTGGAGATTCACAAGTTCAGCCAGTAGCTTGAGTCATTCTCCCTGTTCTAAGGATAACTTAATACCTTTTATGGAAAAAGTAATCTAGCTTTCTTGAGGGTGTGGGTTAGGATATTGTGTCCCACCCAGGCTCCTTTCCTTTTTTTGCTCTTAAAAGCTTTTAAAGCATCCTTTCCTATTGTAGGAAAGAATGTACTTGTATATATTATAGATGGACCATGAAAAGTGAGCAGGACAGGACTCTGAAGTAGACATGAGTGCTCGTAAATGACCAGGGACCTTCAAATATATGTTTATACTTTCGGTAATAGCCTATTATTGACTCTTATTGCACCCACTGGCTGAGATTTCCTTGTTTAATGTTGGTGGGAGGTAGGGGATCTCTTGGTATACGGGGAGTTCTTTTGCTCACCTAGGGGTAGAGTTATTTGGATGCACGATGAGTTTATCAGTCCAGCCTGGGATTTCAAGGAATAGAGACAAAAGAGTCAGTTGGTACACTACAAAGCTGATTATGTGGATAGAGGATATGGATTATTCTTGCCCCCTGACCATTATTGCACTGATTTTGGTTCTGAGGTGACATAGTACATGTGATAATCCTGGGCTAATAGGCCTGCCTGGGACTTTGTGAGCTGATTATAAATGACCAGGGCAGTCAGGATCAGCAAGGCCCATTAAGGGAGCTGACACCTTTTGTAGATAGGTCTGTCCAGGGTAAGCACACAGTGGAAACAATCTGAGGAGACCAGCTAAGTTCTACCTGGGGCTTGGTTGGTTTTTTGGGGGTTAGAGGAGTGTACGTAATGGATCCATTGGTCGGTCATTTAGGCTGCTTTTGATTACGTGGCCCTTCTCCTCTCTCTGCCTCAGTCTAACCAGACTGTCCAAGAAGTGAGAAGGAATCTAACTGAGCAACCTCACTGGGTGGTTGGGAGATGCGAGCTGGCCCGTTGGCCTGATCCGGCTTGCTTATCTTCTCAACTGCTTCTCTCCATGGGACTCTCCCACCAGCTGCCTCTCTCCCTACTCAGCTAAGTCCCATACGCAGTATTGTGCTCAGCAGTCCCTCAGCCGACCAGAGCATGAAGCACAAAACTCTCTTTAGGGTGCCATTCAAAGGCAGAGTGCATAAAATCATATATTAAATTTAATATGCTAATACTAGTGCTGCCCTGCTTGTCTGTGCCCCCTTATGAATTTCCTTCTGTTCATTTTTGTATATTTATAAAATGTTGTATTAATGTTTTTCTTTCTTTCTTTTTTTAGCATCACTTTTTCTTTACATCCAGTGACTCTTTCGCCCCATTCCTCCAACACCTTCCTTTGTAACAAATAACTGTAATCAAACAAAACAAATCTGCACATTGGCCGTGTCTGAAAAATGAATGTTTTATTCTGCACTGAAAGATGCTTTCGATGAATGCAGCTTTTTATTAGAGAGTTACTTATAAGGAGAGGGGGCCAGCACTCTAAGACCCATTATTTCAAAAAACGCTGCAGGGTTAGAGAGGCCTTCAACATACACTTTCTTTCTTTCTTTTTTTTAGTTAAACTTTTTTATTTTTAAAACATATGCATGGATAATTTCTCAACATTAACCCTTGCAAAACCTTGTGTTCCAAATTTTACCCCCACCCCAGTTGTCAAGTAACCCAATATAAGTTAAACAGAACATACACTTTCTTGAACATGCTTATAGAAGTAACCTTTTTCCCTTGGGAAGTTATATTTGTGAAAATATGTTGTCTTGGAGTCAGGGAAATTGCTTAGGCAAATGCTGCTGCCCTGGAGTGAGTGGGATGCTGGGAAATGCCCCAGTGAGAGCCATCATCCCAGCATTCAAAGTGGGAGAGAGTTTTTAGGCTTGCTTCAGGGTCTGCCTCCCCCCGGGGGGGGTGTCCCATGCATCCCCTTCTCTGCTCCTCCAGAAGGGCCATCTGGGTCCATTGTTACCGCTTAGCTGCCAAATAATCCAGTGAGTGACCTCAGGGCCGCTGTTTGCAGTTGTGTCGGCACTTCTCTCCATATTCCCAACCAGAAGGAAACAGGGCCCTCTCTAAGCTCCTGGCCAGTCTGGCGGCTGACACAGAGCCTTGATCAGCCTTTATTTGCTGGATATCTGGAAGCAGTGAAGAAGACTTGGAGACCGCTGGGGTCTGTGGAGGGGAGTGTAAGAAGGTGTGAGCCTCGCTGGTGCCGCCTTCCAATTCCCGGGGATTCATTCTGGGCCTCCTTCTGAGGCAGTGAGAGGTGGCAGGGGAGCCTCCGTAGCACCCTGTGGGCTGTGTCAGTCAGGGAGCTGAGTGGAGAGGAGAGTCGCTGGCGTCAGCTTTTCCCTGGAGCACCTGACACAGTATTTGATGCTCTGTGTAGCAGAGTGCTTGGTGGGAGGGACAAGTCCGGGGCCCTGGCTCCTGCTGCCCAGCACTACATAGCTGATTATGTGTTAATAAGACCGTGCATCGTCTCGGGCCCCACGCAGCAAACTAAATCTTGTCTCTACTTACAGCGATTCTCGACTACATGATGGCAACCTAAATGATCTTTGGCCTCTAGTCTTGGTCCACTAAAGTCCATCCTGTACGCTGCTTCCAAAATAATTTTCTTTAACCCAATGCCCTCCTCAGTCAACTCCAGAGGCTTCTTGGAGAAAATATAAATTCTTCTTTAGTTTTTAAGGCTCTACACAAACATAAACTCCTGAAGTAAATGAGCCTAGTAGGTGAATATTCAATGAATTTAATGACCCTGGCTACTGGAATAAAGACTGTTTGACAAAAACTGCTGGGAAACCTGGAAAGCAATATGGTAGGAATTAGGTTTAGGCCAGCCTCCTCACACTATTTAACTAGATAATCTCCAAATTGATATATAACCTTGACATAAAAGGTCACTTTTTAAACAAATTAGAGGAGGAAGGAAAAAAATTATCTTTTAGATTTATGGAGAGGGGAACAATTTATAATCAAAGGATTAAGAGAAATACAGAAGACAAACAATTTTGAGGATATGAAATTTAAAAGTATTTGCACAAACAAAACAAATGGAATCAAAATTGGGATGGAAAGCTAAGGGGAAGAAATCCTCGTAGCAAGTTTCTTTGATAAAGATCTCATTTATGATATATTTAAGCAACTGATTAAAATTTCTTCCAACAAGAATTGATCTGGTCACAATCCAATGAAAAGATATGAATAGTTGGCTCTCCCTGAAAGAAATCAAAGCTAGTTATCGTCATATGAAAAAAATGCTTCAAATCATTAATAATTAGATATATGCAAAATAAAGCAGTTTTGAAGTTCTGTCTCACACTCACATAGGCATAGTTGACAGAAAAGGAAAATGACAAATGTTGGAGGGACTACAGAAAAACAACACATTAATGCACTGTTGCTGGAGCTGTGAATTGGTCCAGCCATTCTGGAAAGCAATTTGGAACTATGCCCCAAATGTTGCTAAACAGTGCATATTACTAAACAGTTCCTACTACTGTTAGATATATATACACTCCAAAGAGATCCAAGAAAGGAGAAAAGGTCTAACATGTATAAAAAATATTTGGAGCAGATTTTTGTGGTAGTAAAGAACTGGAAACAAACTGGGTACTCATCAGTTGGGGGGGGAATGACTGAACAAATTATATTATGGAATGTAATGGGACATTGTTACACTGTAAGAAATGATAAAAGGGATGATTTCAGAGAAAACTAAAAAGACTTGGCTGGAATAATGTAGAATGAAGTAGCAGAACCAGAAAAACATTTTATACTATAACAGTGTAAAATGTGAAATGGACGTTGAAAGACTTAAGACTTGAGATGAATGCAATAATTAACCATGATTCCGGAAGATTGTTTATGAAGAATGCCATCCAGCTCCTTCTGACAGAGGATGGACTCAGGGTGTAGAGGTGGCCATAGGCCTAGGCAGGCATTTAGTTTGCTCGCCTCTGTATATTTGTTTTAAGGAACTTTTGCACCTAGGTTAGGAGAGAGATAGGAAGATGAGAAAACAAATGCTTGTTAATGGTAAAAAAAAATAAAAAAAAAAAATGAAACCCTATACAACTTGGCTTCCAATATGTCTTTTCTGCCTTATTGGATATTCCTTCCCCCCTCCTACTCTTTGATCCTGCCAGATTGTCTTCTCTCTTCTCCTTGCAAAGGACTTTCTTCCCGATGCCTTTGCACAAAAAAGCTTAACTTCTGCCTCCTTTAAGATGCAGCTGATGAGCCATCTTCTGCATGAAGCCTTTCCTGATTGCCCCAGCCTCTGGTGACCTCCCTCCTGAACTACCTTATATTTAACTATTTTGTGTATTACTTGTAATTATAATATTCTATCTATGCTATGTCCATTTACGTAATGCAAATGTTGACTCTCCTATTACAATGCAAACTTTTTTAGAGTAAGGATTTTTTCCTTGTTCTTGCATCCTAGATTCTTAGCACAATACCTGGCACAGAGGAGATGCTTAATAAGCACTTATTTATTGATTGACCCTTACTTAATCAACTGACTCTCTTGTTTTGCCAGTTACTGACTGCCTGTAAGACTTTGAGCATCTCACATCCCTCTCTGGATCTCAGTTTCCTCATTTGTAAAATTAAGGCATTGGATTGTATAGCCTTCACATGTTTCTAGCTTCAAGTCCATCTCACCCCATTTATCATAACTGTGTAAGGCTCTTCCCTCTTCATCCAGAGAAAGGGATAAAAAGGAGATAAAACATTAGGAATCAAAGAGCTTTGATAGCTTGCCCCTCTATGCTTGATCTTTGCTGTCTGGGTACCCAAGCTCTTGACCTGAGTCCATAAGCCTCATTGATCCCAATTTCCCCAGACTTGGAAAATAGAGAAATGATGACAATTTTTCAGGGGTTATAGGGAAGTATCTGGGGTAGCAATTCTTTCTCACATCACAGAACCCTTGGTCTTACACCACTGGGCTAGGGGATAGAAGGAAAAGCTATGAAACATTTTTGGTATTGTGCCATTTCGTCAATGTCCTGTCTCAGTTCAGGAAGCTCTGTTCTTCCTGTGCAGAAATCAGGTGTGATAGCTCTGGATCTAAGTAAGTTAGTTTCCTGAAAGAATTGGGGACAGTAAAATACATACACATATATATTTCCCCCAGTTATGTATACATACTTTAATAATATTTGTTCTATCAAACAAAAATGACACATATATACACATACACATGAATGATAAATGCTTAAAGGGAAATAGATAAAATATTGTATTTAGGAGAAAGAAAAAGACTTGTGGTGATTGTCTATGCATAGGGCTTTTAAGTAGATAGAGAATGTGTGTTTTGGAAGTACTTTGTAAGTCAATATGAAGATGCAAGTGATAGAGGACATGATGAACCAGCCGGTAACAATAGTTTTTATGGATTTAATAGAATTCAAAAACAGTAGAACCTTATTACCAAAAGTAATTTTATATTCATTGTAGGGTCTTTGTATCTGAATAAATAAATAAAATCTGTACCTGAATAAAATTCCTCTCTTCATCTCTAGTATTTTAATTTCTTCTTAAGAACAGCTTAGTGTTTTGTTTCATTTTTTTTTTTGACCCCTCTCTGATAGAAATCAGTTGATCTTTAATTTAATCTTAGAGTTGCTTGGAAGCATAGAAAGATTATATCATCTATCTAATGAATGTTAGAAGTGGGTCTTGAACCCAGTTCTTCCAGACACCATAGCTACTGCCCTTCATCCACTACATTCCACTGTCTTTCTCAACTCTGTGTTATAGGTATTATTTTTCTCATAGACTCAACAAGGTAAATTTGGGGATGGAGAATCCACTTCACAAATAGGTAATAATAACAATAGCCAGAATTTATGTAGTGTTTTAAAGAGAATTCTATGATCTGGAGACTCCCTATACAAGTGAGATCACAAGTGTTATCTTCTCTGTGCTCTGCGTATAAAAGAAAGTGAAGGTTGGATTTCTCTAGCAAGGGACTAAATGGAAGGGAGACATTATGAAAAGCCAGTAGTACATGGGGAAATCACATTTTCCAGGAAGACATGGCCTCCATGTGACTCATTGCCACAGACCAAGGAATATCCCAGAGCCTTTGCAGGAGAAGGTCTTAGAAGGGCAAGGCCCTTATCTGTCACCACCTTTTAGATGTTTTTTTAGTTGGTCTAGACTTTTGGCAATAAATATCTTAAATATCTAAATAAATATCTAAAATATATTTTTAACTCCTCTTGTACCTTAAATTTTTACGCCAATTTCCTGGAAATGTATGTGAAGTCTTTCAGGCATGGCAGGCCCTGGTGGAGGTCACACTGCCCTTCCCTAGTCTTTAGAATTTAGGCTATCTTTATGCTGTGAGCTATTGGAGTAGGACCTCGTGGAGGAAAAGGATATTAAAAGAAAAGGAAAATGCAATGAGGAGGCTGCTTGAAGCCCGTGTGTCTCATTGGTATCTCTGCAATGTCTGGCAATCTAGAGGAAGTATTTCATGTGGTAGGTTTATGGGAGGCCATGGACAAGAGTGGGGCAAGGTGAGATGGCTGGGTTACAGTCAGCACACCTGGAGGAAGGACACTGATGACCAGAAGTAGCCATAGAACTCTAGGTATAGGATGGCAAATAACATCCAAGAGAGAAGAACTGCATTTGATAACCTTGCAAAAACAGCTTGAATACAAAGCACTTTGTATAAATGAAAACAAGATAGTGTTTTTCTGGCTCTGTCTTTAGTGTTGTGGTTGTGGATTGTAGCCAATAGCTCAGAGATGATGTTGTATAATCTGTAGCTTTTATTTATTTTGGCTTGGTTATCCAACCATTAATTGGCCTGATTCATGAAGAATTGGTTATATAAATCTCTTCAGGAGAAGATTGAGTGTACCTTTCTGGGGAAATCCAGGGCCATCCAGATAACTAGGAAGTTTTGTCCATTTAATAACAATAGCCAGTATTTATGTAGTCTTTTAAGGTCTGCAAAGTACTTTATATATGTGAACTCATTCTTAAGGAACATAGCATCTCATTTTGCTTTAGTGGATACATTGACCCAGTTGCTTGAGAAGAAGTTATGTTAATCGAAAAAAAAACATGGTATTTCTTTAGTTTTTTAAGAACTATTTTGATTTTTATATTCCAAATATGTGCTTATTGTATATGCCTATGATGTTGGCATGAAGTCTCCAAATCTGCAGTGAGGAACTCTTCCATCTGGGGATATAAGAAGACTTATCTTTTTTTATCCTTTTGATAAAGACACTAATCATGGGTAAACTTGTTATTTCTAAGAAACAGATAAGGAATTTTTTAGATATTTAATTATGCTAATTTTATCAAATGTATTTGTCAGGAAATTTCTCTAATTTAAGGATTTTTCAGATGAGTTGAAGGATCTGTGTATGGGGAGAGATGGGCTGTGGTCCCTTTGATGTCTAATGGAGGAATGGGGGAAGTCAAGTGTGGAAGAAATGGGCTAAGTGGGATTATCTTGGCCAGCAAACACTCATATTATTGGTTTGGATTATTTGACACATATATGGACAAGTGCTTTATCTATGAAAGAGAACTCCTGGTATGAGAACTTTTTCCCCTAGTTCAGGTTTCACCTGGTTAGTGACTTAGATAAGTGTCTCAAGACTAGGATCAAATATAAGTGTAAGAGACAGGATTGCAATCTCCATTCTGAATATTAGGCCCAGAATTCCATCTATTAACCATGCTACCTAGCTACCTACTTTTTATAATGGGCTCATAAGTGGTACTTGCTGAAGTGGATTGGGAGTTTGAAGGTCTATAACATCATTGGTCATTGATGCTTGTGCAGGATGGAGGCTAGAAGATTGGCAACTGTTTGCATACCACTAAGCATGTGCAACCACATATATCCATTTATGTTCATCTGTACCCCATACATGTTCTCTCATACATAGGTACATTCATTCTCTATTGCCTACTGACTTTAAAATAAGTGACCAAATTGTTATTGCTTTCACAATTCCTTTTGACCTTTATGACTTCTTAACCTGTGATCTTTGGACTTTTAAAAAAAATTGGTAACTATATTTCAATATTACTGGTTTATTTCACAAACCTATATATTTTGTGCATTTAAAAATGTCATTTTGGGGCAGCTAGGTGGTGCAATGGATAGAGCACCAGCCCTGAAGTCAGGAGGACCTGAGTTCAAATCTGCCCTCAGATACTTAACACTTCCTAGCTGAGTGACCCTGGGCAAGTCACTTAATCCCAATTGCCTCAGGGGGGGGAAAAGTCATTCTGAGAAGGGTTCCATGGGCTTCATCATACTGCCAAAGGAGACCATGACACACACCTTAAAGTCACATTCACCATGCGTCATCGGTTTGACTCGCTGATTATTTCTTTTGAGTCTAGGTGGGGGAGAGGGCCAAGGAACTAGTGCTTTGGTTTAGTGTTCCACTTGTTTGAGAGAAATGAATTAATCAATCAGTCATTCAATCAGCAAGCATTTGTTAAGCAATTAAGCCAAAATCTCTGGAACTCTTCCTGGATAGGACCAGAATCGTTTGGGGGCCATGTCATCAACTCCTTGTCAGAAGTTGGCAGGGTCCGTTCCCTGATCTGCCAGCATTAGAAACAGCTTGGAGTTAGAGACAAGGGTTTTGGGGAGAGCCTTTAACAGCTGGTATGATTGTCTGCTACTTGGCTAGCACTTAGAAGATGATGATGGATTGGTGGCCAGGTGCCATGTCAGGTTACCTCAGAACTGAGATGCCCCTTTGGGGTTGATGATCAGCTGCTGGACAGGTGGAGACACACTTCTGTCCTGATGGAGATGATGGCTGTTGGCACTATGAGGGATGCTGTGGAAAATCCCTGAACCCAAGGAGAGTGAGTCAAAATCTAACTCAAAGGAAATAATGGTAACAGGATGACCAACTCTTAACTGAGCTGCTGAACATTTGGTCAAAATAGAACAGTTTATATTCTGTGTCCTCATGGCACTTATATGTTAAATATACTATGTGTGCTTTAAAAAGTTAATAATTACCATTTTTGTGGCACTTTAATGTTTGCAAAGTACTTTACCTGTTATCTTATTTAATCTCACAACTCCTGTGAGTTAAGTGATATTATTATCTCCATTTTACAGATAGAGAAACTGAGGTTGAGAGAGGTTAAATGACTTGCCAAAGATCATAGAGCTAATAAATACCTGGGTCCTGGATTTGACCTTAAGTTTTTCTGACTAATTCCAGCACTGTTACTTTGCTCATGAGCTGTGCTAGTCATATTGAATATTTTTGGGATAACTATGCCAGTGGAAAATTGTACTGTCAGTAGACATTGAGGAAGACCCTGATGGAAAACTTATGGGAGGGCATGGCCAAAAGTTGCCCAGGATGGTGATTTGCATTGTTGGCAGGGAACATCGTCGATGAAAATACATTTGGAGTGACTGCATATTCTAGTATCCCCAGATTAGTATGATGTCAGGTGCTTGCTTCAGAAGGCGCACTATAGCGTGACACCCATTCATTAGTGTGTGTTCTGAATTCAGTGATTCTTCCTTCTTAATTTGATTTACAAAGAAGGAAATACTTTTAGGTGCTATCTCTAATTTTTTTTGGCTGACTAATAAATCAATGTTTAATTGCACCCATCTGTGGGAGCACTCCAATCCACCCCTTAGGAGAATTTCTCACAAGTTAGTTTATATTTACAGAATGAAAGTCTCCCATAATGTATACCAATGTAGAAACAAAATGGTTTACCTGCTGAGGGCTATACATTTGGCTGATTATTTTAAATTACTCCTTTCTGGTGTCTCTGACACTAGAAGGAAATCATTAAAACTATCAGATAGAATTCCTTTAGCGATTTGCCTTGAGGTTTGAAAAGCAGGATCACATAATTTGTTCTGGCAGAATTTCTAGGAGTGACATCATACTTTAGTGGAGTGGGGACTGTTTGGGGAAGCAGGACAGATGTGAGATCAAACCCAGTCTTTGGCAGTTAGTAGCCCTGACTGTGGGTTTTACTGAAGATTTTGTCCTAGCCTCTTCTCTTTTTGCTTTATCTTCTCTCACTGGGTGACGTCATCAATTCCCATGGATCTAATTATCATTTCTATCTATTTCTATATGGACTCAAGCTGTTAATCATACATCATTAATTGGGCCAGAAACCTCACAAGCTCTGAGTATCTAAAACAGAACTCGTTACCTTTCAGACCAGAGCCGTCTGTCTCCTGAAATTATCTATTTCTGTTGAGAGTCCCACTATGATTCTGGTCACAAGTTTTGTAACTTGTCATCCTCATTGTTTTCTCCTCATTCATCCCCACATATCCAGCCAGCTGTCAGGTTTTTCTGCTTCCACAATATCCCTCTCCTTCCCTCCCTCTTTCTCTCTCTGTCTCTCACTCTCTCTCTCTTTCTCTGTCTCTCTCTCCCCCTCCTCTCTCTCTCTTTCTTTTCCTCTTTCTCTCCTTTCCTTCCTCCCTCCCTCCCTCCTTTCCTTCTTCTCTTCCTTCTTCCTTCCCTCCTTTCCTCTCTCTCCCTCCCTCCCTCCCTCCTTTCTTCCCTCCTTTCCTCCGTCTCTCTCTCTTCCCTCCCATCTCATTACACACACAGCACACACAGCCCCTACCATCCTATTCTAGGCCCACGTCCTCTTTCACTTGGACTGTTACTGTAGCCTACTGATTGGTCTCCATGACTAGTTTCTCTAGAGCATCTCCAGATCATCCTCCACAATTCCCAAACTTATTTTCCTAAGGTTTAGGCCTCACCATTTCCAGTTCTATCCCTAGAAAATCCCTGTGCCTCCCTTTCAGCTTTAGGATCACACACAAACTCCTCTGCTGCCCTTCTTGGCCT
>JAJPUD010020518.1:0-18441 GCA_023553655.1 Myrmecobius fasciatus | reverse complement strand
CCACCGATCGACTACTCTATTTCTCAGCCAGTACCAAATGGTTTTGAGGACTGCTGCTTTATAATATAGTTTTAGATCTGGTACAGCAAGGCCACCTTCATCGGCCTTTTATTTCATTAATTCCCTTGAAATTCTTGACCTTTTGTTCTTCCAAATGAACTTTGCTACTATTTTTTCTAGATCTGTAAAATAATTTCTTGGGAGTTTGATTGGTATGACACTAAATAAGTAAATTAGTTTGGTTAGTATTGTCATTTTTATTATATTCGCTCGGCCTACCCATGAGCACTTAATGTTTTTCCAATTGACTAGGTCTGATTTTATTTGTGTGGAAAGTGTTTTGTAGTTTAGTTCGTATAGTTTCTGACTTTTCCTTGGCAGATAGATTCCCAAATATTTTATCCTATCATCTGTTATTTGGAATGGAATTTCTTTTTGTATCTCTTGCTGCTGAATTTTGTTGGTAATATATAAAAATGCTGATGATTTATGTGGATTTATTTTAAATCCTGCAACTTTGCTAAAGTTGTGAATTGTTTCTAGTAGTTTTTTAGTTGAGTCTCTAGGGTTCTCTAAGTATACCATCATGTCATCTGCAAAGAGTGATAATTTGGTTTCTTCATTAACTACTCTAATTCCTTTTTTCTCTTTTTCTTGTCTTATTGCCAAAGCTAACATTTCTAATATAATATTAAATAGTAATGGTGACAGTGGGCAGCCTTGTTTCACTCCTGATCTTATTGGGAATGGTTCTAGTTTGTCTCCATTACATATGATGCTTGCTGATGGCTTTAAGTAGATGCTACTAATCATTTTAAGGAAAAGCCCATTTGTTCCTATGCTCTCCAGTGTTTTTAATAGGAAAGGTGTTGGATTTTATCAAATGCTTTTTCTGCATCTATTGAGATAATCATATGTTTTTTGTTAGTTTGGTTATTAATATAATTGACTATGCTGATAGTTTTTCCTGATATTGTACCAGCCCTGCATTCCTGGTATAAATCCTACTTGGTCATGGTGTATTATCCTGGGGATGACTTGCTGTAATCTCGTTGCTAGAATCTTATTTAAAATTTTTGCATCAATATTCATTAGGGAAATGGGTCTATAGTTTTCTTTCTCACTTTTCTCCCTACCTGGTTTAGCTATCAGCACCATATCTGTGTCATAGAAGGAATTTGGTAGTATACCTTCTGTCCCTATTTTTTCAAATAGTTTATATAGTATTGGGATTAATTGTTCTTTGAATGTTTGGTAAAATTCACATGTAAATCCATCTGGCCCTGGAGATTTTTTTCTTAGGGAGTTGATTAATAGCTTGTTCTATTTTTTTTTCTAAAATAGGGCTATTTAAATAATTTATTTCCTCTTCTGTTAACCTGGGCAATGTCTGTTTTTGTAGATATTCTTCCATTTCATTTAGATTACCAAATTTATTGGCATAATGTTGGGCAAAGTAACTCCTAATTATTACTCTAATTTCCTCTTCATTGGAGGAAAGTTCTCCCTTATCATTTTTAAGACTAACAATTTTATTTTCCTCTTTCCTTTTTCTGATCAAATTAACTAAAGGCTTATCTATTTTGTTGGGTTTTTTTATAAAACCAACTCAGTTTTATTTATTAATTCAATAGTTTTCTTATTTTCAATTTTATTAATCTCACCTTTTATTTTCAGAATTTCCAATTTGGTATTTAATTGAGGGTTTTAATTTGCTCTTTTTCTAGTTTTTTTTTAATTGTAAGCCCAATTCATTGATCTTCTCATGCTCTGTTTTATGCAAGTAAGCATCTAGAGATATAAAATTACCCCTTATAACTGCTTTGGCCATATCCCATAAATTTTGGTATGTTGTCTCATCATTGTCATTCTCCTGGATGAAATTATGGATTGTGTGTATAATTTGCTTGTTCACCCATTCATTCTTCAGGATTAGATTATTTAATTTCCAATTAACTTTTGGTCTATTTTCTCCTGGACTTATATTACATGTGAGATTTATTGCATCATGATCTGAAAAGGATGCATTTACTATTTCTGCTTTTCTGCATTTGATTTTGAGGTTTTTATGCCCTAACACTAGATCAATTTTTGTATAAGTTCCATGAACCCCTGAGAAAAAAGTATATTCCCTTCTATCGCCATTCAATTTCCTCCAGAGATCTATCATACCTAACTTTTCTAACATTTTGTTTACCTCCCTAACTTCTTTCTTATTCATTTTGTGGTTTGATTTATCTAATTTTGAGAGAGCAAGGTTGAGATCCCTCACTAGTATAGTTGTACTGTCTATTTCTCCTTGCATCTCTCTTAGTTTCTCCTCTAGGAATTTGGATGCTATACCACTTGGTGCATATATGTTTAGTATTGATACTGCTTCATTGTCTATGGTACCCTTTAATAAAATATAGTTTCCTTCCTTATCTCTTTTAATTAGATCTATTTTTGTTTTTACTTGATCTGAGATAAGGATTGCTACCCCTGCTTTTTTTTGTTCACTTGAAGCATAAAAGATTCTGCTCCAGCCCTTTACCTTCACTCTGTATGTATCTCTATGTTTTAGATGTGTTTCTTGTAAACAACATTTTGTAGGATTCTGGCTTTTAATCCAGTCCACTATCCACTTTGGTTTTATGGGAGAGTTCATCCCATTCACATTCACAATTAGAATAACTATATCTATATTTCCTGCCATCTTATTTACCCAAAGTTATATTGTTCTCTTCCCTTTCCCCTTACTTCCTTCCCTCCCCCCCAGTATTTTGTTTTTGTTGACCACCTCCCTCTAACAGTCCTCCCCCTTTAAAACCCTCCCTCTTGTTTACACCTTTCCCCTAATCCTTCTATTAGTTTATCCCTTTCTTTTCCTCCTTTTCCTCCTACTTCACTATTAGGAGGGCCAAATTTTTCCCTGAAACCAAGTGTGTCTGATATACTCTCTTAGAGCCCATTCTAATGAGAGTAAGATTTACCCAATACTCATTGCCCTCCCTTATTTCCCTCAACTATATTAGATTTTCTATGTTTCTTCATGAGACTTTGCCTTGTTTTACCTCCTTTTTATTTTATTTTACCTCCTTCCCCCCTTTCTTACAGTATGATATCCTTTCCATCTCTAATTTCTTTTCCATTATTATCAAAGAAAAATCAAATTATACCCCCATTCTTTAAGGTTATTCATAGTAGAGATATATTTCTTAAAAGTTCTTTCCTTTTTACCTGTTTATGCTTCTCTTGAGTTCTGTATTTGGAGGTCAAATTTTTTTGTTCACATCTTGTCTTTTCATTAGAAATAGGTGAAATTCTCTTGTATCATTGAATGACTATCTTCTTCCCTGTAAGATAATGCTCATTCTAGCTGGATAACTTATTCTTGGCTGTAATCCAAGTTCTTTTGCCTTTTGGAATATCTGATTCCAGGCCCTTCGATCCTTCAATGTGGAAGCTGACAGATCCTGTGTAATTCCAATAACAGTTCCTCGGTATTTGAACTGTTTTTTTTTTTTTTTTTTCTAGCAGCTTGCAATATCTTTTCCTTGGTGTGATAGTCCTGAAATTTGGCCATGATATTCCTTGGGGTTTTAATTTTGGGGTCTCTTTCAGGAGGTGATCGGTGATTTCTTTCAATGCCAACTTTGCCTTCTGATTCTAAAACATCAGGACAATTCTATTTCATGATTTCCTGGAAGATAGCATCCAGGTTCTTTTTTTCATCATGGCTTTTAGGGAGTTCAATAATCCTTAGATTGTCTCTCCTGGATCTGTTTTCCAAGTCAGTTGTTTTTCCTAGGAGATACTTCATATTTTCTTCTATTTTTTCATTTTTTTTGTTTTTGTTTGACTGATTCTTGACGTCTTATTTAGTCATTCATTTCTATTTGTTCAATTTTAATTTTTAAGGTATTATTTCCTTCAGTTATCTTTTTTAGGTCCTTTTATAACTGGCCAATTGAATTTTTTGGTTCATTGCATTCTTTTTCCATTTTGCCAATTTTATTTTTCAGTGAATTGTTGTTTTTTTTCCAATTCACTAATTTTGTTTTTCAGTGAATTGCTATCTTTTTCCAATTCACTATTTTTATTTTCCAGTGAGTTGGTGACTTTTTCCAATTGACTAGTCTTATTTTCCAGTTTTTCACATCTCTGTTGCAGGGTGATATTTCCTTCTTGCACTGCTCTCAATTTATTTCTCCATTCTTCTTCTAACTCTCCTTTGAGATTCTTTATGCAATCTTACAGGAAAGCTCTGAACGGGGGACCAGCTCATGTCCACCTTTGTGACTTCCTCTGGGATTATTTTCAGAACCTCAGGATCTGGGGTCTGCCCTACTTTCGCTCCGTAAACGCTGTCTATGGTGAGAGCTCTCTTCTGCTTCTTGCTCATGATTTTGAGCTCAGGTATCAGTAACCAGCAGGGAATTCTGCTGCAGTGTCAGTTTTCCCTGGGGCAGTTTTCCAGGTTGACTTCTGGTTTGATGCTGGGCAGCTAGATCCACACTAGGACCATGCTTTCAGCTGGTCTCAATCCACCCTTTATCAAAGGCAGATCTGCCAAAGCACCTGCCTGCAAGCAGAGCAAAGTGGCCCAAGTGTCTTCCAGGGACTTTCTGGCAGTCTAAAATCTTCTGGTCCATCCCAGCCCCGGACTTGCACCCCGGCTGTGCACTGGCATCTGAGCACTGGGAGCTGCTCTATCCCCTGCCTGTCTAAAAATGACCTTCTCTGGAGTTTTTTCGAAGTAGATTATTGATAGAAGTGCATTGTACTCCAAGTGTTTGGTGGAGCCCTCACTCCAGAACCATTTTGGAGGCTCAATTTGTCTGGGTCTGAGAGAAGGTCTCTGGAGCTCACAGAGAATGCTGTCTGCAGTTCGCCATCTTGGCTCCACCCCCTACTAATTTCTTTCTATTCCAGATTTCCTTCTATCTACTCTGAATTCCATATATACATATATGTATAATATAAATATATATACATATATAATACATTATTTACATGTTGGTTTCTCCAGTAGAATATAAGCTCCTTGTAAGAAGTGGAATATTTGTTGCTTTTCTCTATATTCCTAGAATTTCGTATAGGACAATTAGTAAGTACTTAATAAATTTTTCTTGATAAAGCAGGGGTTCCCTGCAACAACACACACAATAATGGCTAACAATTGTATATAGTGTTTTAAAGTTTTCAAGGGTGTTGTTCACTTAATGTTCAACTCTTCATGACTCAATTTGGAGTTTTCTTGGTAAATGTAATGATTTGCCATTTCCTTCTTTTGCTAATTTTACAAATGAGGAAATTGAGGCAAAAAGGGTTAAGATGTCTTGTCCAAGATCACACAGGTAGTGTCTGAAGTCAGATTTGAATACAGGAAGAATCTTCCTGACTTCAGACCTGGTACTGTGTTCACAGCACCAACTATTTAGCCTTTGTAAGGTACTTGACATATACTATGGTTTAATATTCACAATAGTTTTGTGAGGTAGATGTTATTATATTAACATTTTATAAATAAATTTGATATTCATGGTAAAAGTAACTGAGTTTTTCCTATTGCAGTCATAGGTCTATCTGGTTAATAAAAGCACAAACAAAAATAACAAAACAAATTTTATAAGATTTTCAAAATATTTGCCTTACATTTACACAATCTTTAAAAATTTATTTTTTTACACTAGGTAATACAAACTTTATGACTCCTCTTTTAGTAGTTAAGTAGTTCTGTAACTTTAATTAACTTGACCAGGATGACATGAATAGTCAACATCAAAATTCCAATTGAAACATAGGTCTCCTAATTTGAAGGTCAACAATCTAATGTCTATACCATAATTTTTTTTACTGCATTTAGCTGTTGTATATATGGAATTTGTTAAATTTTATTTCAGCCTAAAACCAGTGCAGTAGAAATGGACACACCTAGTTAACAACATGTAGTCTATATAACCCTAATTTGTTAATCTTGGGAACAGTAAAGATATCCTCTTTAAGAAACATAGCTTACTTAGCAGCAGTTTCTAAACACAGAAGGCAAATATCATGTGTAGTCAAAAATATCCTTGAATTTTTAAAAGTATAACTAAGTACAACTGAGTGTGGATCACAACATTTCCTTTTTACCTTTTTTTGGTTGTTTGCTTACTTTTATTTTCTTTCTCATTTTTCCCCATTTTGACCTTATTTTTCTTGTGCAGCTAATAATTGTGGAAATATGTATAGAAAATTTGTGGAATTATGTGGAAAATTATGTGGAAAAATGAGAAACAAGATTTTCCCCACTCCTATTATATTTCATTCCCTATTTTGCTTTCTAGACAGAAGCAAGTCTTTATGACATCATGAGCATGTGTTCCATCTGAAGAAAAAAAATGGAGGTTATTTAAAATTATTCTTTTTTTCTTTTTAAAAGGAGTTTTAATGCTACCAAGAGTTCAGAAATAATAAATGCAGATTTTCTAAACTAACCAAAAATGACAAATCTTGTTGTTCCAATGATTTTAAAGTTAATAAAAATATGAAAATACTGCTAAATTAACTTCTTACATGATATTGAGATATAAAAAATCACAATAGTGGAGTTGTATTTCTAATGCTGGTATATTATTCTAAATAAAAGTGATCATACTTCCTATTCATTATTCTGGTATTTCATTGTATCTAGGATTTCACTGATGTGTGTCTATTCCCACGTTCTCATATGCCACTTATTCATACATTTTTCTTCTCAGCCATTCTTACTGGTTTCCATTTATTTAAAAAAAAAACCTAACCTATCAAACATGCTTAAAGAATCCTAAGTCTTTATATTTTGCATGCCTGAATAGTATGTAGTATTATATATTTCTAATCTTACATTTCCTGGTTGATATCTCATATTAGTTTTTGTATGTGAATCATTATTAGTAATATGCAACAGCTTATCTACATAGAGCACATATGTCTTGCTTTTTGCATTACCAATGTTTTTAATCCTTTTGGAAATTTTAGTAGTCTCTGTACCACAATCTATTCTTTACCTATTTGTTATATCATTAAAACAGAAATATCTTTATATGTGTCAAATTGGTATTAGGCAAATTCAAAAGTCTAATATGGATAGAAAATAATTTTTATGATGGCACACAAAAGAAATTGAGGTAGTTTAGTTTAGAAAACAAAATGGTAAGGTCTGACAAACACTGTCATCAAGTATGTGGAGATTTTCTATAAAAGGGAAGTGAAGAAAGAAGTTTTGTTTCATGCCCTCAGGTAAAAATACTTCAAAAATAAAATGTTGGTAATTTCTCTTGTATATTTGGACATCCTTTATATATATATATGTATATATATATATATATATATATATATATATATATACAAAATTTTGTTTTTCACCAGTTACATGTAAAAAGAATTTTGACATTAACAAATTCATTTTTTTTAAATTTTCAGTTATAAATTCTTTTTTCTACTCATTCAGAAAGGCAAGTAGTTTGATGAGTTAAACATATGCAGTCATGTGAAACATTTTTCCATTTTAGTCATTTTATGAAAGAAAACACAGATCAGACTTCCCCACCCCCAAGAAAAAATAAGAAAAATAATTAAAATATATGTTTTTATCTGCATTCAGATCTCACCATTCTTTCTCTGGAGTTGGACAGCATTTTTCACTTTCAATCCTGCAGAATTGTCTTAAATCATTGTATTGTTGTGAATTTCTAAGTCATTCAAAATTGATTATCATACAATATTGCTATTACTGGGTACAATGTTCTCCTGGTTTTATTCATTTCTTTTTCCATCAGTTCATATAAGTCTTTCCAGGTTTTTCTGAGAACATATTCTAGTCATTTCTTAAGTAGCATAAATCACAGACTGCACCACTTGTTCAGCAATTCCCCAAAATGGACATGCCCTCCATTCTTAATTTTTCCTACCACAAAAAGTTTCTAAAAATATTTTAAACATATAGATCATTTCTATATGATCTCTTTGGTGTACAGGTCAATTTGCGGTACCACTTTATCAAATGGTATCTATAGTTTCATGGTCTCATTACTGTCTCATTTCCATTAATGTTTGTACTATTCAAAATCTAGGTGATTTAGGGGGTCAACAAGATATCATGAACTGAGCTCCACCACAGGTCCATTTGGTAGGATACTTGTATAAATAGATTTTTGTTATAGGAGAAAAAGCACTAAAGGCAGAGGTGTGGTAGTAAATATCTAGCTCTTCAGAAAAACAAAAAAAAAGTGCCCATAGCAAGCTTTTAAATTTCACTGACATTATTAGCCTTTTCTTTATAATTTTCTTATTTTTAAACAATCAACAAAAACAACAAATCAAGCTTTGATTTATAGTTATTTTTCAAATTCCAAGATGTACAATTCTAACATTAAAATTTTATCAATGACTTGACTGCAAGGGTGATGAGAGTGGGTTTCAAGTGAGCTCTAGTCCTAACTCTGCTTGAGGCAAGCTATTCAATTCAACAAACATTTATGAAGTATAGACTATGGACCAGGCTCTGAATGTATAAAGACAAATAAATGAAACAATCCCTGATTAATACTGCCTTAAATTCTCCTCCTTTCTCAACCAAACGCATTGAAAAAAGTTGTGCATGCTCATTGTCTCCACTTTTCATCCTCTCACTTATTTCTTAACCCTTTGCAATATGTCTTTTAACCTCATCACTCAATAATATTACCAATTTCATTTTAATTCAGATCTTTCATAGTTTCCACCTCCCCCCTCAATATTAGGACTTCCTTCTTGGCATTAAATGGAGCTACTCGACCAGGCTTTAAACCCAAATCACTATGGCTCTCATTGATTGGTCCCTGATGGACCAATTTAGTGCTTGTTTGTGTAATGTTGCCTCTGAGTGAGTTTATATAATATTTCATATTGTTAAATACACATTATATATATGTTTCTGTTATGGTCAGAAACTCTAAGTGTCTTCTCCTCTCCGACTGATTCTTTGTGAAGGCAAACTATCCTATCTTTTACCTCAATTCTCACCTAGATTTTTATTACTGAGTGGACATGAACTGAGACCAGGGAAAGATCTTAGCTTAAAAAGGCCAAAGTCTTCCCATTCCATCTGGGGCCACTGCCGGTTTTCCTAACCTTCGTCTCAACACTAGACTCCAGTGTCTTTAGGAGACAGTAAGGCTGATGACTTTGAACAGTTTCATCCAGTCACTTGCAAATAAAAACATCACCTTGCTGATGTCATAAATTCTCTTCAAGAGTGAAGGAAGAACAACAATCACTCAACGGTGTACGCCGTCTTCCAAATGTCCTTTATTTATCCAAAGAAGTTTGTCCATATTTGTACTTATTAACCTTAAATTTATGCTATATATATATATATATATATACATATATATATATATATATATTTTATATGTAATTGTTGTTTCATACTTCATTTGTCCGGATTATTATCTTCTTTGTACTTATAGCTGCAGCACTTAGCATAGGCCCTGACATAAAAAAAAAAAAATACTTGGCTTATTGGCACATTCTTTCTAGATAGGCATTGTAAAACTATTGGGTTATATGATTTCTAAAATGCTTATTGGCACATTCTTTCTAGATAGGCATTGTAAAACTATTGGCTTATATGATTTCTAAAATTAATTCTAGTTTTATGATTGTTTAGACTGTGTGTTAGATTTTGCATAATTATAAAATTTGCTTATTTTGGTTTCAGAAAACCACTTATTCTTTGCAAAACAGCAGTTGCATAACTTAAGAAGGAATAGTATCTAAGTATATACATAAATATGATCTTCAGAGTTCAGTTAGAATTTCCTCAGTTACTTAATATTAAAAAATCTATTTTAAAATCTCTTTAAATTTTCCTCATACAAATTACTGAATATTTTCCTAGTGTGATTAAATTGTTGCAAATGATGGGGAGTTTCAAGCTGAGGATTTAAAAATGAAACAATGAGTATATCCACTACAGAAATGATGTACATATTATGGGCAGCTGTCATTGTTTTGACAGGTAAGTCCAATTTCCTATCTCATTTACAAATCACTTCTCTCCTGAAAGAATGTGCTATGGTAATATCAACAAAATTTTGATAAATTAAAAGTCTATGCATAACAATACATATCTGAAGCTATTAAATTTATTTTCCAATTTGTATTTGTTTCTCAATAAATTCTAGATACATCTCTCCTGAGTTTAGGATTAAGTTCTTCAATAAATCCGCATTAAATTCTAGTGCTGAACTGGAGTTCCTGATTATCTTCTGTCAAAGCTTCAGAAAACATTCAGCCATCTTTCAGCCAGGGAATGATGTTATCATGCAGAATGAACATTTATTCAGAGCATTTAGATTTTGCCATGAAGATAAATAGGCTTCATTTTATGAGAGAGATGGGTCAAAATTTTTGAATACAATGCAAGTATTCACAATGTAGTTATCTAGATGAATGGGTTTATGAAATTTGTCTAATGCACTTGAAACAGTCTGGGAAACACAGAACCATGTACAGGTAGCATTCTTAACACATAAACCAGTCATTTTTGTCCAGCCTTATTCCCAGCTCACTTCATCAAAACTTATGTATTAGGAAGACTAAAGCAACTGCACAATAACTTGAGTCTTAGGGTTATTAGAACTTCAATGTCCATATTTCCTTACATATAGCACTAACTACAATTATATGTAGTAATAATTTATGTTTTTATGTGCTATAAGGTTTTTCAAAGGACTCTGGTAATACTATCTCTTCTGGTTCTCTCAACGATGATGAGAGGTAACTGCTATTATAATCTCTATTTTATATTTTCTATTGTTCTGTCAATTGAGATAAAAGGATACAGTGGAAAGAGAAATGGATATTCAAATTCCTGAGTTTGGATATGCTCCTTACGCCCTCTGTGACATCTTGACATTTAACTTCCTTAGGCTCATTTCTCAGCTGTAAAATGAAAAGTTTTAATTAGGTAGCTTCTGATGTCTTGCTCAGATCTAAATCTAGTATGCTATGAATGTTTTCTTCAATTTTGGACCCAACAATAATTATTGTTTCCTTTTTAATTTATGGAATAAAACCAGCATTTTCACAACATAATATAATAAAAAGATGATTGCATGTGAAACTGTAAATTTACTATGTATGGCTTGCTATGCTTTTCAAATACACAACAAAATTTTTGTGTAAATTTATTTTTTTCTTCCCTCCCACCCTCATCTTTACAGATGGCTATAATTAGGAAAAATATATACCTATGTATATATATATGTATATATATATATACACATATATATTATATATATAGTATATAATGTATACATATATGTGTGTGTGCATATATTTACATATAGGTATATATAATTATTCTATCATACTTCAATTTATGAGTTCTTTTTCTGGATGAAGATAGACTATTCATAGTAATTTAGAGTTAATTTAAATATTTTAATAGACAAAATAACTGATTCACTCAAAGTCATTCTTTAAAACAATATTGTTATTACTATATACACTGTTCTCTTGGTTCTATTCATTTCTCTCCAGTATTTTATGCAAGTATTTCCTTGTGTTTTTTCTAAAATCTTTGATTTCTTTATTTTTAGAGCACAGTAGTAATTCATCACAATCATTTTCCACAAATTTTTCAGCCATTCCCCAATAGAAGAACATTTATGAAATTTCCTGATTTTTTTCTCACCACAAAAGATATTGATATAAGCATTTAGAGATATGTTTTCCTGTAATCACTGCTTTTGCTGAATCCTATAGATTCTGAAATGTCACATTATTGTCATTCTCTTTAAAGTGAAATTTTTTATTGTTTTGGTACTTAAAAGGACAGGGAAGTAGAGTGTTCCTTAATATTTTTGCATATACTTCTATTTTTTCATTTCTTTATTTTTATTTTCCCCAGTTACACATAAAAACAATTGTTTTTGATTATAAATGTACATTCATTTTTGATATATTTCCTTATGACTCATGTTTACAGAGAAAAATCAGGAAAAAAGGGGAAACCCATGAGAGAAAAATAAATCAGAAGGAAAAATAAAGTCATCATACATGTGTGGATTTTCATTAAATCTCTCTCTGGATGTGAATGACATTTTCCATCCAAAGTTCTTTTTTTAATTAATTTTTTTAAAATTTTAATACACATTGCTTTGTAAATTATGTTAGGAGAGAAAAAGCAGAGGAAAAAAAAACAACAGTAGAGAAAAATAAAAAGCAGAAAAAAGGAATGAACATAGCATGTATTGATTTACATTCAATCTCCATATTTCTTTTTTTGGATGCAGATTGATGGATGAAATTTTCTGTCCAAAATCTATTGGAATTGCTTTGGATTCCTGAACCACTAAGAAGAACCAAGTCTTTCATAATAGATCATTACACATTCTTTTTTTTTTAATAAAGCCTCTTTTTTTCAAAATATTTGCATGGATAATTTTTCAATATTAACTCTTGCAAAACCTTGTGTTCCAATTTTCCCCTGCTTCTGTCCACCCCTCCCCTAGATGAAAAATAATCAAATATATTTTAAACATTTTAAAAATTTGTTAAATCAATATATGCATACATATTTATACAATTATCTTGCTGCACAAGAAAAATCAAATCAAAAAGGAAAAAAATGAGAAAGAAAACAAAATGCAAGCAAACAGCAACCAAAAAGAGTGAAAATACTATGTTGTGATCCACACTCAGTTCCCACAGTCCTCTCTGGGTGTATTTGGCATTCTTCATCCCAAGATAATTGGAACTGACTCAATCATCTCATTGGTGAAAAGAGCCATGTCTATTAGAGCTGATGATCATATAATCCTCTTGCCATGTACAATGATCTCTAGTTCTACTCATTTCACTTAGCATCAGTTCATGCAAGTTTCTCCAGATCACTCTGAGATCATCCTGCTCATCATTTCTTAAAAAACATTAAAGAATATTCCATATTCATATACCATAATTTATCCAGCTATTCTCCAACTGGAGGGCATCCACTCAGTTTCCAGTTTCTTGTCACTATAAAAAGGGCTACTACAAAAATTTTTGTGCGTCCTGTTCCTCCTTTAAAATCTCTTTGGGATATAAGTCCAGTAAAACACTGCTAGATAAAAGGAAATGGATATTTTGATAGAAATTTGGGCATAGTTCCAAATTGCTCTTCAGAATGGTTGGATCAGTTCAACTGATTTAGTGATTCCACTAATTTCACTAACAATGTTGTATTAGGGTACCAGTTTTCCTACATTCCCTCCAACATTCTTCATTATATGTTCCTGTCATCTTAGCCAATCTGAGAGCTATGTAGTAGTATCTCAGAGATGCCTTAATTTGCGTTCTCTGATCAATAGTGATTTAGACCACCTTTTCATATGACTAGAAATGCTTTTAATTTCTTCATCTAAAAATTGTCTGTTCATATCCTTTGACCATTTATCAGTTGGAGAATGATTGGAATTTTTATAAATTTGAGTTAATTCTCTATACATTTTAGAAATAAGTCCTTTATCAGCACCTTTCAATGCAAAATGTTTTCCAAGTTTATTGCTTACCTTCTAATCTTGTCTACATTAGTTTTGTTTGTACAAATTTTTTTTAATTTATTAAAGCTTTTTACTTTTAAAACATATGCACAGATAATTTTTCACAATTGATGCTTGCATAGCTTTGTGTTCCAAATTTTCCCCTCCTTCCTTCCACCCCTTCCCCTAGGTGGCAAGTAATCCAATATATGTTATATATGTTAAAATATATATTAAAACCAATATATGTAAACATATTTGTATAATTATCTTACTACATAAGAAAGATCAGATCAAAAAAGAAAGAAAATGAATAAGTAAACAAAATGCAAATGAACAACAACAAAAAAGAGTGAGAATGTTTTGCTATGATCCACACTCAGTTCCCACAGTCCTCTCTCTGAGTGTAGAAGTCTCTCTTCATCATGAGATCATTGAAACTGGCCTCATTCATTTCATTTTTGAAAAGAGTTATGTCCATCAGAATGGATTGACGTATAATATTATTGTTGCCATGTACAATGATCTTCTGGTTCTGCTCATTTCATTTAGCATCACTTCATGTAAGTCTCTCTAAAATAACCCTGTTGCTCATTTCTTATAGATAATTATATTCAATGACATTCATATATGATAACTTATTCAGCCATTCTCCAACTGTTGGTCATCTACTCACTTTCCAGTTTCTTGCCACTATGAAAAGAGCTGCCACAAACATTTTGCACATGAGCGTCCCTTTCCCTCCTTTAAGATCTCTTTGGGAGAACTTCTTTCCCTATTTTTTTCAAATACTTTACATAGCATTGTAATTAATTGTTCCTTAAATGTTTGATAGAATTCACATGCAAATCCATCTGGCACTAGATAGTTTTTTTTTTGTCTAATTCTTCTTGCAGCCCTCTTAACTTCTCTAGGAATTTGGATGCCATGCTATTTAGTGCACCTATATTTAATATTGATATTGTTTTATCATTTTTGGTACCTTTAAATAGATTGTAGTTTTCTTCATTATCTGTTTTAATGAGATCTATTTTTACTTTTGCTTGATCTGAGATCAGGATTGCTACTCCTGCTTTTATTTTTTAACCTCAGCTGAAGAACAACAGATTCTGCTCCAGGCCTTTACTTTTACTATAAATGTATCACTCTATTTTAACTGAGTTTCTTGTAAATTACAAATTGTATAATTCTGGGTTTTAATCCAGTCTGCTATACATTTCTATTTTATGGGAGAGTTCATCCCATTCACATTCACAGTTAAATTACTATTTCTGTATTTCCTGCCATTTTGTTTTCCCCCAGTTATAGTTTCCTCTTCCCCTTCCCCCATTCCTCCTCCCCTGTATTTTGTCACTGATCATTCCCTCCATCAAACAACCCTTCCTTTTTGCAGTCCCTCCCCCTTTCTAATACCTTTCCCCTTCTACTTCTAGTCTCCCTTCTATTAGCCTCCTCTCTTTTTCCCCCTTCCTCTTCTACTTCCCTATAGGGTGAAAAAAGCTTCTCTGTGAAGACAAATCTGTCCAATATACTCTCTTTGAGCCAAATCTGATGAGATTAAGATTCATGCAATGTTCATCCCCCTCCACTTTTTCAATTGCCATAGGTCTTTTTTGCCTCCTCAGGAGATGTGATTTACTCCATTTTAACTCCATTTTCCTCTTCTTCCAGTGGAATCACCATTCCTCCTATAGTTTTTTTTTTTTTGAATCATTACAATATAATTAAATTATACCTGCACTCTTTAAGAATATCCATAACATAGATGCAGAATTCAAGTTAAACATATAATTTTCCCATATAGGGATATAAGCATTTAAGGTTTTAAAAGAAAGTTATTTTTTCATTCATTTTTATGTTTTTATGCTTTGCTTGAGATTGATATTTGAAGATCAAATTTTTTATGTAGCTTTGGTTTTTTCATCAGAAATAGATGAAATTCACGTTTCATTGAATGTCAATTGTTTTCCCTAAACAATGATGCTCAGTTTTGCTTGATGTTTGATTCTTGGTTTTAATCTGAGGTCCTTTGCCTTTTGGAATACCATATTCCATGCCCTTCAATACTTTAAAGTGAAAACTGATAGATACTGTGCAATCCTGATTGTGGCTCCTCAATATCTGAGTTGTTTCCTTCTGGCTGTTTGCAATATTTTCTCCTTGATTTGATAATTCTGAAATTTAACTATGATGTTCTTTGGAGTTTTCATTTTGGGGTCTCTTTTAGGAGGAGATCAGTGAATTCTTTCAATGACTATTTTACCCTCTGGTTCTAGGACATCCAGGCAGTTTTCCTTGAGGATTTCCTGAAAGATGATGTCTAGGTTCTGTTTCTCATTATGGTTTTCAAGAAATCCAATAATTCTTAGATTCTCTCTCCTAGATCTACTTTCGAGGTCAGTTGTTTTTCCAATGAATTTTTCTATTTTTTAATTTTTTTTTAATTTTGTTTGAGTGATTCTTAAAGTTTCATTAAGTCATTCAATTCCAGTCGTTCAGTTCTAATTTTTAGTAAATTATTTTCTTCAGTTAACATTTTTATCTTCTTTTGTATTTGGCCAAGTGAATTTTAAATGATGTGTTTTGTTTACTGCATTTTTTTTCCATTTCACAAATTCTGTTTTTCAATTAATTGTTTTTTTCATATCTATTTTGAAAGGAGTTATATGCTTTTTTCCATTTCATCAAATCTATTTTTAAGATCTTTTCTTCAGATAACTTGTTTTTCCTTTTCCATACCCTCTTATAAAGATCTCATTTCTTTTCCCCATTTTTTCTTCTAAATCTCTTTTATGATCTCTTTTGAATTCTTTCAAAAGAGCATTGTGAAATGGGAAACTCATACCACCCTTTAGGGCTTCATCTGGAGCTGGTTTGCCTTTGGTATCCTTAGGGTTTGAGGTCTGACTTTCTTTTCTCCATAAAAGCTGTCTATGGTCAGAGTTCTTTTTGCTTTTTTGCTCATTTTTTAATGGTTGAGGACTGCTCTCTGCAAAGGGATGACAGCCACTTTAATTTGCCCTGGGAATGGTCTTGCTGACTGACTTGCAGTGCTGGGTAAGTATGGCCAGATCCCATTTTGAGGGGTTCTAGGGTTTAGATGCTCACAATTTGCTTTTTGTATTTGCTTTGGGTGTCTCAGAGCAAATATGCTAAGCCACTGGTTTATAACCAGAGTAACCTAAAAGCCTTGCAGTGGAGATTTCCTTGTGTGCACACCCCGCAATGACCTGGCTCCCATCCCAGTTTCTTGCCCCCAGCTCCCTGCCCTGCTGTCTGTGCTGGGTAGTCTCTCCCCCTGTTTGATTGAAACAGACATTTTTTGAAGTACTACAAAAGCATCATCTTCTGGAAATTTGTTGTACTCCAAATGTTTGTGGGTTTTGTCATTCCAAAACCAATTTAGAGGCTCAATCTTCTGTTGATTTGTGGGAAGCTCGAAGGAGTTCAGATAGATACATGTCTACACCTGCCATCTTGGCTCCACCCCTGATCATCACAAATTCTATTGTTATTCTGCACATTGCATTCCTGCTTCTCCTTGTTTTGCTCAGCATCAGTTTGTGTATATCTTTCTAGGCATTTCTCAAACCAACTTGTTCATTTTTAATAGAGCAATAATATTCCACTATCTTCATATACCATAACTTATTCAGCTATTCCCCAATTGATGGGCATCTGTTCATGCTTATACTTCTCCAACAACCAGCTCCATTGTCTCTACAAATGGCATTTATGAGATGGATCTAATCATGGGAGAGCATAATAAAAATGGAATAAGAAGTAATACAGTGAAACTATGATACATATGTACAACATGATAACTCCTTGATTCTCCCAGTATCCATTTCCAAGATGATCTTGTATATGTATATAATATATATATATATATATATATATATATATATATATATACATAAAGTATGTGTAAGAGGTATATGAAAGAGAGGTATATCTTTAGCTGTAAATTACTTTTGCCAGAGTTCCACATTTGAAGGTGCAATATGTTGCCTGACTGAAAGGGCTCAATCACTATGTCAAAAATTTATTTCACTCTTTTGAGTTGTAATCTCACTTCAGATTTCTAAATTAGAGCTGCTTTATGATTTCAGTAGCATGACATTCTTTAGTGCTTGCAACTGACAAACTAGAAAAATTAATCATCATGCAATCAGTGATGGTTGGTTTAATTCTGTATTAGTGAGTGAATCTAATATAATATTTTCATTAAAACATAAAAGAAAACAAAAGATAATTCCCTAAATGTTAAATTTAAAATAAATAAGAATAGAAATTTAAAACCTTTTTTTGCATCTTTGATAACAAATTCTTTTAGACACAGTAAGTAAGAAAAAGTGAAGGTCAAAGTTTGAATTCAAGTCCTCTGGCACATACTGGCTGTTTGATTCTGTAGAAGTCACTCAGTTCCCCCAATGTCTCAATCATCTATTTGAGACCATAATTTTACAAGATATGGAGATGGGTAGATTTTGTTTTTGGAGGGAAAGTTAGGTAGCAATAAGTACAGTGCTGATCCTGAAATCAGGAAAACTCATTTTTGTGAGTACAAATCTGGTCTTATACCCTTACTAGCTATGTTATCCTGACAAGTCACTTAACCTTGTTTAGATAAGTTTTTTATTTGTAAAATGAGCTGGAAAAGGAAATAGCAAATCACTTAGTATGTTTGACAAGAGAATCTCAAATGAGGTAACAAGGAGTCAGACATGACTGAAACAACAGAACAAAAACATATTATTTATACTCTATAAATAGAGATTACTCTCTACTCTAGAGAGATCTCAATGTGAACTTATTAATAAATTCTTTTAGATGGACCCTGATTGATAGACAACAAGATTATTAAAAACACTTTTCTTTTACATAATTGACCCTCATTTTTTTCCTGTTCATATGTTTTCTGGAT
>JAJPUD010020517.1:12177-24565 GCA_023553655.1 Myrmecobius fasciatus | reverse complement strand
ATAGGCCCCGCTCTCACACCTATTAACTTCATTCTTTTTTGTAGCTACCTTTTTCACTGCCCTCTTTGAAGAACTCATAGAACTCATATTTAAAGATGTGGCAATCAGATATACAAACTTCATCTGGTTTTCTCTGATTGGAAGATATTAAGACCCAGAAGTTTGATATAGTCTATCAAAGTTAAATATATAGGTGTTTTGTGATATTTGAATGGGTTCGGATTCGCTCCTATAAATGACGCTCTCAAACTCAAATGGAAACAAAAGTAAAAGTTTAATCATAAAAGGCACGGTATCGACAATTTAGATTTATACAGGCAGCAAGACAAGACAATAATGACTAAAATTAAACGACTAATAATAAGGATAGATAAGGGGAGAGAATACATCACCAATTCAATGGAACCTCTGGCATCAAATGGCTGGGAGCCCCGTTTCAGCTCAATCTACTTGAATTGGGAGGTGTTCTTGCGTGAAGCGTCCTTCCACAAGTGAGGCTCAGCAGTAAGTTTAAAGTATGAGCTTTATATATGTTTCATACAAAAGAGGCTCTCAGCCAAAGGCTGTTACAGAGTTATGGTACGTATCCACAACATACGCAGTCTACGTGACTAAAGTTAGTTACTTTGACCTGTTCCAGGATCCTGAGTTTGGCTTGTTTCTACCAAAGGTTTATGTTCAAAGGAGGAGCCACCTACCTTTGATCATAAACTGTCCCAGGAATGGCGAGTCCCTGGTTTCTGTTGCCAAGATTATACAGAGTCCATGGAACGGTCAAATGGAAGGGTCAGGTCTGTTAATATTGAAAGATCTTAGAAGGTTCAGGTCTGTTAATATTGAAAGATCTTACTACTTTAATCTGAAAATTAATATAGAATAGTAATTTTCTATTCAATAGGCAGGGCTTTACAACTCATAGGGTATTTTATACACATTTTGCATATCACATTTGAGTCTCACAACAACCTTGTAAAGTTGTGATATACCATTGCTGCATTTGCCTTACTCATTCTCTCTTTGCTCCCTCAAATCAAATCTCATTCCACTTACTCCATATCTGCTCATAAGTAAGCATTTTTTTTTCAGTTGATTGGCACTCTCCTGTTTGTTCTATTTCTTTCTTTTTTTTTTTTTTTTTTTTTTTTTTGTTAAGGCAATTGGGGTTAAGTGACTTGCCCAGAGTCACACAGTTGAAAGTGTTATGTGTCCTAGTCCAGATTTGAACTCAGGTCCTCCTGCCTTCAGGGCTGGTGTTCTATCCACTGCACCACTTAGATGCCCCTTGTTGGTTCTATTTCTTGTTTTACATCTATGGTACTATTCTCTTTGCTTCTTTCACTTACATGTATGTTTCTCACAATCGCCCAATCTTTAAGAATAATTCTATTCTCTAAGTACTAGCCTTTTCCCCAAAACTATTGAATTATACATGTGAAAGAAACATTTTGACAATTATAAATAAGCAGGGAGAATTATTAACAACTGAATTATTTGTAGTAGCCATATGGCCATAAAACATAGATAGCTCAGCTTTTGCTTTCTTGCTGTTATCCCTAGAATCTAACACCTTTCTGTATATATTCAACATCCTGAGCTAAATCCTATAACAATGCATTTTACTAGGAAGCAGGACTTTTTCAAAGAAGTTAATTGTACATATACTATTCAAATGTGTGATATTTTGAAAGTAGGAATCACATGATGACTATTTGGATCCATTTCTTCATCATGCCAAAAAGAAACTAGTTTTGAAGGAAAAAAAAATGAAAGTAGTTTTTAATTGGTCTGTCTCCTATTCTCCTGGTGGTCTAATTGTTTCAAAGCACCATTGCTCTACCTATGTCCCAGCCAAATTTTCTGATAAGGTGTAAACAAAGGTCTAAAGTTCCAGATCATCTCGGTGAAATATGGGACTTAAGTAAGCATCTGGCATTATCCCTGGATTTAGAGCTTTGAGACATGAGATATGGGGTTAATGTAAGAATGTGACAGCTACAGATTCCTACAAAAATAATAAAAATTGAGATTTCTGACTCTAATAGAAACAAAGAAAATAAGTAATTAAGGGAATCCAGAAATCACTAATAGAAGCAGTATCATACTGAAATAAATGTGATTGAGGATGATTTGAAGAAGACAGGACACTTTGAGAAGAGGAAAAAGAGCCTAATCTGATAAGGGTTATTTAATATTCATCCTTAAGAAATAGGATGAAGAAAACATAGTAGAAAGGGTGAAATGTTTACTTATATGTCTTCTTTTAATGTTTCATAATTATAAATATCAAGCCATCACTGTGAGTTTGAAACCAATGGAATTAAATTAACTCAGCTGTAAAGTACACCCAAACTGAATGGGTAACATTTTTCATTGTATTTTTGCAATATTTGTACAAGCGCCTTGCTGAGAGGATAGAATTTATAAAGCTTTTTATTTGTTCAATTTTAAAAAGCCATGTTTAACAATTGTTCAGCTGGTCACAGTTATGTCTGACTCTCTGTGACCCAGTTTTGATGTTAATTTTCTTTTTTGGCAAAGAAACTGGAGTTAATTTTTTATTTCATTCTCAGGCTCTTTTTATAGATAATGTAACTGAGCAAATAGAATTGTTATTTGTCCAGGGTCATGGAGCTCATAAGCATATGAAGATATATTTGAACTCAGGAAAGAGAGTCTTTTGTCACTAATCCTAAGACTCTATCCCCTGAATCACCTAGCTTCCATAGTTTTAACAAAATTTATATCCTTAGGTATCTAAACGTGACAGCAATGTATTAATGGTAGAGAATGAATCAGACACTGAAAAAAGGAGAGCTATTGAGAATAGTGATCATTGCCAATCCATCCATGTCATATACCTGTCAACTTCCCCCCTTCCATTCTACCATTAATGCCTAGATTTTATATGTGTGCGTGTATGTATGGATGTATTTATTTATTTACTGATTTTCAACTAATCTAGGCACTTCTTCACTTTTCATTTCATCATTTAATCATTTTGTGAAATAAAAATAAGGATAATCATTCATAATCAGTAAGTTTTTGAACAGATACTCTAACTTATTCCCCATACCAATCCTCTTGGGGGAAGGGACAGCAATATGCTATTATTAATCTTACAAGTGATTACAATGATATAATCTATAGTAAATACCTTTTGGGAATTTTATAAATCCAATTTATCTTTCCCATTGCTGTCAGTAAAGTAAGGAATATTTACCCTCAAGATTTAGGAGAGGAAAGGTAAAAATACTACAGTAACACAATCACTCAGGCTGTTCATACTCATAACATTGAACTACTGTACCCATCATCAACGTTTTGTTTGAAATTTTATAGCAGGTGTTTGATTCACAGTTTGTTCTCCTTAAAAAATCTCCTTGATACAAGCAAAACTATTGAAAATATACTTAAAATATTAAGAAATTATCGCATTTTGTCTACCCTTTTTTGTTTGTGAGGAAAGAAGTAAGAGCATCTAAAAATTAGCCAACTCATCAGTGTATTACCTCCTGTTTCACCTCTTCATCACTTAATATTAAAATCTGTCTTAGAGAAGCAATACAAAATGGAATACAGACAAGTAAATTGATGAGTAATCACATAACTTCCAAAAAAAAAGAAAAGAAAAAGAACACACATATAAGTTTTCTGTGGTTCAATTGATATCAATAGAGGTAGCCATATGGTTTTATTGAAAGAGACTTGGACCTGGAGTCAAGAAGATCTAAGGCCATCCAACTTTATACACTTTCTGGTTGAGCAACCTGGACAAATTTTTTACATACAGCCTGATTGAGTTTCCCCAATTGTAAATTGGGAGTAATGATGATACCTTATTTCCAGAACTGTATAAAATAAACTAGTTATATTTATCAGAGTGTCTGCCAAATATTGGACACTTAATAAATGTTTATTTCCTTCCTCAATATAGGAATTGTCAAAAAATCAAAGACAAAACCCCAAACTCTAGAAATGCTTTTCATTTCTTCTTACTGCCCCTATATATTGGATTTAATCAAATCTACTTAAAAAATAAATACATGAGCTTTTCATATGTCAAAATTTGGACTTGAGCATTTTAGACCTTCAACTATCCCATTAATACCCATATAAATTAGTCTGGGAGTGGAGAAAATAGCCTAAAGGCATGAACCACCACTGAGATAAAAGGGAAATGTTGAAATTTGAGGAGAAATGTAATAGCTTTATAGATACAAGAATTAGAGATGGAAAGGGCCATTGATGTAATCTAGTCCATTCATCTCATTTACCAGATGAGCTAATGGAGAAAAGTGACAGGATTTCCTCAAGATTTCAAATCAAGATCCTGGAACTCCAAGGACTTTCACCAGTACTCCACAATTAAGTCTATTCAATATTATAAATTGTTGCTGATATACTTTTGCTGTGCTTTATATTGAATGATATAGAGGTAAAGTACTTTAGTAGCACCATTTCTCCTCTCTTCATGGAACTGTTTTTTTTTTTATATTTTGTAGAACACCAGATTTTCATAGAACAGTTTAGGAAATGTTGGCCTTTACCTATCATAACAATCTACTTTAAAAGAAAGTTGTTCATTTAAGTCTATTCAGTTTACAATGCATGAGGCACCTTACTTGCTATCACTATGTCAGAACCTCTATTACTGAAGAGAAGTATCTATGGTATGAAGCATTAGAATCTAGAGAAATGCAAGAAAAGTAATTAAAACACCATATCAAATTTATATTCAAGAGGGACTATCAATAATATCTTCTATTTTTACAGTAAAATACTTCTCTAAGTTTTTATGGTCTAGTCCACACCTGTGAGTCCATCTAACTTTTAAAAACTGTTTTCTATTTTAAAAATACAGATATTGCTTATAGATCCCTTTTCTAGATAGGCTGTTCTTGTCAAAATATATTAAAGGGTACGCAGATTCAGAGAGGGTAACCTAAGAAGTCAAAGAACTGTTAACATTTTGGATTATGTGCCCCATGATCCCATTTTTTATAAAAAATTTCTTTAATGCTTTGGTAGAACATTAAACTCAGTGCACTTTTATGTGATAAAAGAGAAGGGAAAAGGACTTACACAAGGTTTTATTTTAAAGAAATGACAGCACTAGCCACTACCTAAATAAGATATGTATCTTATGAACAGCACTGTATATGATAATCACTCTGTTGAAAGTGTCCATTCAAAGGAATGGCTGCAGTGGGGAAAATTATGGGTGAGATATGGAGTTATAGGCTGGAAATGGAGGTTATTTCAAAGGCATACATTTGGCTGTAAACCAAGCAGAGAAAAAGCAAGACAAATCAAACCAGTAGCAGAAGTCTATCAATTGTTAAACATTTTTCAAATCACTGAGCATAAATATCTAGAATTGAAGTATCTCCATCAGAAGACAAGGTCCAGTGCTGAGCAACTGTAATTATTGTTATTTGAAACAAGAAAAATGCAGAAAATAATATTTCAGTTTAAATGCATCACCATGACTTTATTTTCCAATAGGACTTTTAAATAAGATTTAAGTACAAGAATTTTCCAACTCTACCATTATTGGCCATGCTGTCTCTCAGTAGACTTGTATATCAGATCAAGGGTCATAAACTCACATTGTCTAAGGAGAAAACAAAAACATATTTTCCACTCATATACACAGAGAGACACAACTTGGAAGACATAATTTCAAAGATCATGACTATGACAGCAGAGACCATAATGGATTGTACTTACAATCCACTGGCAATTCAGAATTTTACTGTGGGGAAGGATCCATGAGCAAATATATCAGACACTGTGGTACTGTAAGCAGAGATCACTTTTGTCACATTCCTCATTACCATGGAACTCCATCTGAGTTTGTGCCTACTGTTACCAGTCATATATATATATATATACATATATATATATTTTTTGGCAACTGCACTGTAAGTTTCTTGGGAAAGGATCTTTGTAGTTACTCTTCCACTATGCCATGTTATTATCATATAGAAGGATGTACCTTGAATAAGAAATACTTTGTTTCAGATTCTGATATTGTTATATGAATTTACTAGCCATGTACCCACAAACAAGCCATGTAGTTTTGGTGGTCCTAATTTTCCTCATATAGAAAATGTTAATAATTGTTAAACTGTGGAGAATTCTGGGCAGATGGCAGGGTAAGTCGCTAAATTTTAAGCTCTAGTTTTCCCCACAAACAGAACAAATTTGCCCATCAGGGCAAATAAAGACTGGTGAAAAATCAAGAAGACTTGGGGTAGGATGGGTATCTTCCTGGCACAACCCAAGAAGATTCAAAGAAAGACCTCATCAGAGATTAACCAGTGTGAAATGCAAATACCACCAGGCTAGCTCTATTGAAACTCCAAGTGGTGAACCCTGGGGCAAGCTGAGTTTGGCTGGAGCCTCAGTAGTAACCACAGAGACTTTCACTTCCCAGAATACATTCTAAATTGAGGCTCTGAGTCTGAGCCTCAACTTTTGTTGAATGACAAAGAAGAAAGAATGCAACCATAAAAACCTAATAGGGGAATAGTTTATGCCAAAGTTCATCATCATTACAGATGAATACTGAAATTTAAAAAAAAAATATTAGTTCTGGGGCAGAGCCAAGATGGTGGAGAGTAGACATGTTTCTATCTCACTTCCTCCAAACTTCTCTCAAACCAACAGGAGAGTAAATCTCTGAACTAGTGTTGGAATGACAGAATTCACAAATATTTGGAGTATAACACATTTCTAAAAGAAGATACTTTTGGAAGAACTTCAGAATAAGTCTGTTTCAATTGGGCAGGGGAACAGTCTGCAGAGCCCAGGGCAAGAAACTTGAGTGGGAAGCCAGGGCATTTTGGTGTAAGTGAACCCAGGAATCTTTGGGAAGACTCTTAGGCTAAGGGGCAGCTAGGTGGTGCAGTGGATAGAGCACCAGCCCTTAAGTCAGGAGGACCTGAGTTCAAATCTGGTCTCAGACACTTAACATTCCCTAGATGTGTGACCCTGGGCAAGTCACTTAACCTCAATTGCCTCAGCAAAAAGCAAAAACAAACAAACAAAAAAAAAAAAACAAAAAACAACAACAACAACAACAAACCAAAACCAAAACAAACAAACAAAAAAACCTCTTAGGCTACTCTGCCCTGGCTGCAAGTGGGAGGTTTAGCAGATTTGCTGTAAGACACCCAAAAACAAATTCAAAAGGTAAATTGTAAGCCACTAAGCCCTGGAAGAATTCGGGA
The DNA here is from genome assembly GCA_023553655.1 of Myrmecobius fasciatus. Taxonomy (NCBI): domain Eukaryota; kingdom Metazoa; phylum Chordata; class Mammalia; order Dasyuromorphia; family Myrmecobiidae; genus Myrmecobius; species Myrmecobius fasciatus. Next base: position 17,330 of record JAJPUD010020517.1, on the reverse strand, counting down.
CCTGGCCCCAATTACCCAGCAAAGGAAATAAGCCAGCAGAACTTCCTCAGGACAAATTAAAACACTTCCCTGTTGCCTTAGAGCACAACTCAACCCTTAAAACACAATAAAAAAGCAAAACAAAAACAAAAACAAAAGCTCTTCCCATAGGCAACTTTTACTGAGAGAGAACAGACCTCAAATCATGAGGTTCCTAAAGGCAAATCAACTCCATATGAAGCCACAAAGGGTGATATTTGTTGGTACCCATTTCACAAGGCTTTCATGGATTTTTTTTTAATCTCATATGAGAGAAGAAAAATGGGGAAAGCAAATCAGATCTTTGTAAGAGGGTATGGAAAAAGAAAAACAGAAGTTATCTAAAGAAAACTCCTTAAAAATAGATATGAAAAATAAAACAATTCACTGAAAACCAGAATTTGTAAAAAGGGAAAAATGCGATGAACAATACAACTATTTTAAAATTGAATTGGCCAAATACAAAAGGGGACTAAAAAAGTAACTGGAGAAAATAATATACTAACAATTAGAATTGAACAAATGAAAATGAATGGTCAATAAGACTTCAAGAATCAGTCAACCAAAACCAAAAAGTATAAGAAAATGTGAAATGCCTCCTTGGAAAATCAATTGACCTGAAAAATAGGTCTAGGAGTGACAATCTAAAAATTATTAGACTTGCTGAAAGACATGGTGGAAAAAAGAGCCTAGACACCATGTTTCAGGAAATCATCAAGGAAAAGTGTTGTGATGTCCTAGAATTAGAAGGTAAAGTAACCATTGAAAGAATTCACCTATGACCTCCAGAAAGAGACCCCAAAATGAAAACTCCAAGAAATATCATAGCTAAATTTTACAATTAATGGATCAAGGAAAAAATATTGCAAGCAGCCAGAAAGAAACAATTCAAATATAAAGGAGTCACAATCAGGATTACCTAGGACCTTCCACCTTAAAGGATCAAAGGGCCTGGAATCTGATATTCTAAAAGGCAAAGGAACTTGGATTGCATTCAAGAATCAACCATCCAGCTAAATTGAGTGTTATCTTTCAGGGAAAAAGATGGACATTAATTGATACATGTGAATGTCATTTACTTCTGATGAAAGAACCAAAATCTGAACTAAAAATCTGATCTCCAAATACAGATCTCAAGAGAAGCATAAAAAGGTAAAAAGGAAAAAAAATCTAGAGGAATATACTTCTTTTATGGGTATACTTAGAGAATGCAGGTATAATTTGATTTTATTGTGATAATATGAAAAAAGAAATTAAAGGTGGAAAGGGGGTTGTACTGGAAAAAGAGTAAAATGGAGGTAAAATGAGGGAAATTACATCTCATGAAAAGGCAAAGAAGACCTAATATAATTCCGGGGAAAAAGGGAGGGGGATGAACATTGTATGGATCGTACTCTCATCAAATTTGGCTCAAAGAGATAATGTCAGACCTATTTGCTTTTACTGAGAAACTTGTCTCACCTTATAGGGAAGGAGAGGGCAATAGGAAAAAAAAAAGAAAAGGCTAATAAAAAGAAAAACAGAAATAGGGGAAAGGTATATGAAACAGGGAGGGATTATAAAGGGGGAGTGCTGTTTGTGGGAGGTGGTGGTCAGAAGCAAAATACTGGGGAGGACAAGGAGGAAAGGTAAGAAAAAAGCATAACAGGATAAATAAGATGGCACAAAATACAGAATCAATTATGTTAACTATGAAAATAAATGTGATGAATTTTTCCATAAAACAGAGGTGGATACCAGATGAGATTAAATGCCAGAATCCAACAATATGTTGTTTACAAGAAACACATTAAAAGTAGAGTAATACATACAGAGTAAAGGTAAAAGGCTGGAACAGAATATTATGCTTAAGGTGAAGTAAAAAAAAAAAAGAAAAAGAAAAAAGAAGAAGAGGTGGTGATCCTGATACCAGATAAAGCAAAAGCAAAAATAGATGTAATTAAAATAGATAAGGAAGAATGCTATATATTGCTAAAGGGTACCACAGATAATGAAGCAATATCAATACTAAATATATATGCACCAAGTGGTATAGAATCCAGATTCCTAGAGAAGAAGTTAAGAGAGCTGCAAGAAGAAATAGATGGTAAAACTAAAATAGTGGGGGATCTCAACCTTTCTCTCTCAGAACTAGATAAATCAAACCCCCCCAAAATAAGAAAAAAGTTAAGGGGGTAAATGGAATTTTAGAAAAGTTAAGGATGATAGATCTTTGGGAAAAAATGAATGAAGACAGAAAGGATTATAATTTTCTTTACAGTTCATGGAACCTATACAAAAACTGACCATACATTAGAGCATAAAGACTTCAAAATTAAAGGCAGAAAGACACAAATAGTAAATGCATTTTTTTCAGATGAAGATGCAATAAAAATTGCATGCAATAAAAGGCCAGGGGAAATGCACCAAAATTAATTGGAAACTAAATAATCTAATCTAAAGAATGAATAGTGAAACAATAAATTATAGACATACTTAATAATTACATCCAAGAGAATGACAATAATGAGACAACATACCAAAATTTGTGGGATGTAACCAAAGAGGTTATTGGGAATTTTTATATCTCAAGATATTTACTTGCATAAAATACAGAAAGAGAAGATCAGTGAATGGGGCTTACAACTAAAAATGCTAGAAAATGAACAAATAAAAAACCCCAATTAAATACCAAATTTGAAATTCTGAAAGTAAAAGGAGAGATTAATAAATTTGAAAGAAAAACATATTAAATTAATAAATAAAACTAAAAGTTGGTTTTATGAAAAAAAACAATAAAATAGATAAAACTTTAATTTGATTAGATAAATAATTAGACTCAAAAATGGAAAGGGAGAAATTTCTTCCAATAAAGAGGAAATCAGAACAATAATTAGGAAGAATTTTGTCAACTATATGTCAATAAATTTGATAATTTAAGTGAAATGGAGGAATACCTACAAAATATTTATTTCCCAGGTTAACAGAAGAGTAATTAAGTTATTTACATAGTCCCATTTTAGAAAAAAAAATAGAACAATCTATTAATTAATGCCCAATGAAAAATCTCCAGGCCAGATGGATTTATATGTGAATTCTATCAAACATTTAAAGAACAATGTATTCCAATACTATATAAATTATTGTAAAAAATTGGGAAAGAAGTATTGTTACCAAATTCCTTTTATGATACAGAAACAGAGAAAGAAAACAAAATGCAAGCAAACAAAAACAAAAGGGTGAAAACACCATGTTGTGATCTGCAATTCTTTCTTTGGGTGAAGATGGCTCTCTTCAAGACAAGACCATTGGAACTGCCTGAATCATCTTATTGTTGAAGAGCCATGCTCATCAGAATTGATCATTGTATAATCTTCCTGTTCCTTTATATAATGGTCTCCTGTTTCTGCTCATTTCACTTAGCATCAGTTCATGTAAGTCTCCCCAGGCCTCTCTAAAATCATCCTGCTTAGTATTTTTAATACAACAATAATGTTTCATAACATTCATATACCATAACTTATCCAGCCATTCTCCAATTGATGGGCATCCACAAATAAGAACCATTCAACAAAAACAAAATTTGCAAAAGAAAGCCAACCAACTGGAAAAGGAGATCCAGAATCTTAAGAAAATAATTCTTTCAAAATTAGAATTGGGCAAGGGGAAGCCAATGGAGCTTTAAGAAACCACAAAATATCAAAAAAACCAAAGAATTGTAAAAAGCAGATAATGTGAAATATATGATAAAAAAAATTACCAAATCTGGAGAACAAATCAAGAAGAGAAAACATAAGAATCATTGGATACCTGAAAACTGTGATCAAAATGAAACAGGAATACCAAAAAAGCCAAAAACAAAGCAATCTTGACAAAACATTACAGGAAATAATCAAAGGAAGATCTACTGAAGTGAGAGAATATGAGATAAAAGTAGAAATACAAAAATCCATTAATTGACACTCCAAAGAGATCCTAAAAGGAAAATGTTTTATGGTTAAATTTTGAAATGTTCAAGCCAAAGAAAAATTTTTACAAGAAACAAACAAACAGCAAAAACAATTAAAAAGTGCTGGAGTTACAATTAGATTTGTACAGGATTTGTCATCAGCTACAATAAAAAACCACAGGTCCTGGAATATTATATATCAACAATCAAAATAACTGGGCCACAAGCCAAAACTATCACATCCCACAAAACTAAGCATAATATTGAACAGAAAAAAATGAGCATTTAATGAATTATATGATTTTCAAGATTTCTTCTCAATACAAACTGAAATCAATAGAAAAAATAACATATAAGAGCCAACATCAAAAACATTTCAAAGGATTCAACAAGGATAAACTGTCTTTGCCTTTTATGTGGAAATGTAAACAATGTGTTTAACATTGTCATAAATAATTGAGTAGTTCAAAAGAAAGATTGGAGCAGAGCTGAATATGATGTAACAAAAAACCAAAACTGTCTTGGAAAATATAAAAATAGCAATTATGCTATACAAATAAGGGGCAGAGGAAAAACTGACACAAGCATTAGAGGGGGAAGGAAGTCTAGTTCTGAAAATGTACTTACATTGGGGATGGATTAAATAAGGAATATATGTATACATACACATCCATATATACATATATATATACATACACACATATATACATATATATACATACACCCACACACATATATACACACACATATATATATATACATATATATATATACATAAATCCATTATATATATGTACATATATATGTAATACATAACACACACATACACACACACATGCATATACATATATTCGCTATTTAATCCATTCCCAAAGTGAATGTGCATCACTTGAGGAACAATTGAATGCATTGTAGTATGTGTTTATGATAGAATATTGATATTTTATAAGAAATAATGAGCAGCATGTTGAGTAGGATTCTGGAAGATGGAAAAGCAGATCAGAAAATTTCAAGTTCTTCAAATTCCCCCTACAAATGGAGCAAATTTTCACCTCCAGGTAAATATAGACTGATGAAAAGGCAAGAACACTTAGAGGGCAAAGTTGAATGTGATCTGACTCTAAAAAAACAAAACTATCTGGAAAAAAGTAAAAATATTAATGATGTTATACAAATGATGGATCCCAGAATGGGGGGGGGGGGGGGA
>JAJPUD010020517.1:0-12077 GCA_023553655.1 Myrmecobius fasciatus | reverse complement strand
TACACACAAAAACATAATAATAAGGATCAAGAGTAGAATTTATTAGAAAAAGAAAGCAGGGCTATTAGGCATTGATCTCAGACAAAGTCAAATTTAAAGATTCAAACAAGACAGCAATCTCTATCATGTGCCAGACATAAATATTGTTTTAGATGAATGCTTCTTATGTGTAAATGTGTATGTATATATCTCTGTACATGTGTGAATTTATGCATGTAACTATATATGTGTGTATAGAGATGTGTGTATGTGTGTGTGTGTGTGTGTGTGTGTGTGTGTGTGTAAATATAGCTGTGCTTAACTGTAGCCTGCTTGGGGTTGGTGGGTGAATGAAAAGAGCAAAATAAGAATAAAAAGTGCATATCAGAGAATAAAATAATAACTTACAAGGGAGCAAAGAAAAGGACACATACATTTGTCTTCTACTATTATATGTATTTTTTTGAGACAAAAATATATTGTTAGATATTTCAAATCCTCACAGTGAAAACCAGGCACATGATGGTGTTTTTTTGTTTGTTTGTTTGTTTGTTTTTTCTCTTTTTTAAATTTTGTATTTAATTTAAAACATAAGGTTCAACATGTCCCAATTTAGAATGGGCAACTTGAAAACATGTGGGCTCCCCTTTACTTGAGATCCTAAATTAAAGGTTGGATGATGACTTTTTTTTCTTTTTCTTTTTTTAATTGGGGTTAAATGACTTGCACAGGGTCACACAGCTATAAACTGTTAAGTGTCTCTGACCAGACTTGAACTCATGTCTTCAGGATTGGTGTTCTATGCACTGCGCCATGTAGCTGCCCCTGCATGAGGACTTTTCAAGGATGTTGTAGAGGGAAGCTGTCTTAAGATATGTTTTGTATTGGATAATCTTTGGGGTTCTTTCTACATCTGAAGATCTGCAATACTAGAATTTGCCTCAAAAGAACAAAATAAATCCTTGAAGTTTCTCTTTAAAGAGTTTCCCATTCATATTCCTAAAATATATACAAGCTTGTAGAAATTCCTTTGTGTGTGATTCACTGAGTACTGACATGAAATCGTGTATAAAACAGAAAGATGTATTCTTACCTACAACCAGTCTCATGGAAGATGTCCTATATAAATTCCAAACAAAAGAAAAGATTAATTATTAATTGATTCCTCCTCCCATTTCATAAGCATTTTTTCAGTCATTTATTTTGTGCCATTAAATAAAGAAAAATGAAAAATTCATCATTTATATTATTTTGTGTGAGATCAAATCAAACATATAACAAAGTATTTAAAAAGTAAATACAACATAACTTGCTGTAGGGAGAAGTAGAGTGGATGAATCAGAATAAGAATGACATTTGAATTGAACCTTGCAGAAATACCAGGATTCTCCACATCAGGGTGAAAAACTGCCTCTTAGTAATTAGGGATGAAAGGCCTGTATAAATATAGAGTCAAGAAATGGAGAGTGGATGTTAGGGAAAATTTAATAGGCTACTTTGCCTGGAAGAGCATAGAGATGTAACTAGTATATAATAAACCTGTGAAAATCGACTATGATCAAATTGAGACTGTCTTTAAAAGCTAATAAAGGAGTTTGAAAGTAATCCAAGCTATGCTTATCCTTTGACACAACTGTGACATTACTGTGTCTGTATTCCCAAGGAAATAATAAAAAAGGGAAAAGGACAAACATGTGCAAAAATATTTGTAGCAGATCTTTTTGTGGTAGCAAAGAATTGGAAAGGGAGTATATGCCAATCAATTGGGGGGAATGGCTGAACAAGTTGTGTTATATGAAGATAATGAAATATTATTGTTCTTTAAAAAGTGACAAGCTGATTATAGCAAGTCCAGGAAAGATTTGCTTGAACTGACATTGAGCAAAACAAAAAGATCCAGGAATACATTGTACAAAAGAAAAGCAAGAAAGTGTGATAATCCACTGTGAAAGGCTTGGCTTTTCTCAGTAATGCAGTAATCCAAAGCAATCTCAATAGACTTTGGACAGAAAATGCCATCTGCATCTAGAAAAAGAACTAAGGAGACTGAATGTAAAGCAACATTTGCTATGTTCAATTATTTTTTTTTGTTTTTTATCTGTCCCATGGTTTTCCCCTTTTGCTCTGATTTTTCTCTCCCAACATGATTCATAAAGCAATGTGCATTAAAAATAAATAAAAATAACTACAATAAAAAGAAAGTAATCAAAGAAGAAATAAGAAGCCAATGGTGACTTTTTAACAGAACAGTCATAGCAATATTAATTTGACATATTTGTGAAAGATGAATAGAAAAAAAGAGAGATTGTATACAAGGAAGACCAATTAGGAGGCTATTCTTGCAGTTCGGTTAAAAATAATAAGAGTCTGAAAGTAGAATGTTGGGCCTGTGAGTTGAGAGGGTATGGGTATGAGTGCTTGTAGAGATACAATCAACAAAGACTTAGTAACTGAATGGATATGAAGGGTGAATGAGACTGTAAGGTAATGTAGGCAAGTCATAGGAAACTAGTGCCATTAAAATTCAGAGAAGAGAGAAAATCCAAGAATAGGATATTTAAACAAAATCAAATACTGAGGATGAGATGCCACTGGATTTGGCAATGAAGATTGTTTTTTATATTTTTTTTTGTTTTGTTTTTTGTTTTTGTTTTTACTTTTATTAAAGCTTTTTGTTTATAGAACACATGAGCAATTTTTCTACATTGACCTTTGCAAAATTTTCGTTCCAAATTTTCCCCTCCTTCCCCCCGCCCCTTACCCTAGATTGCAAGTTGTCTAATACATGTTAAATAGATGAAAATAAATGATAAATCCAATATGTGTATGCATATATATTTAGTTATCTTGCTGCACAAGAAAAATCAGATCTAGAGAGAGAAAAAAAAAGAACCTAAGAAGGAAAACAAAACGCAAGCAAACATTCATAGAAAGTATTAAAATGCTATGTTGTGGTCCACACTCAGTTCCCACAGCCCTCCTTCTGGATGTAAATAACTATTTTCATCGCTGAACAATAGGAAATGGTTTGAATCACATCATTGTTGAAGAGAATCATGTCCATCAGAATTGATCATCATGTAATATTGTTGTTGCTTTGTATAATGATTTCCTGGTTCTGCTCATTTCACTCAGCATCAGTTCATGTAGGTCTCTTCAGGCCTCTCTGAAATCATCTTGTTGGTCGTTTCTTACAGAACAATAATATTCCATGACATTCATATACCATAATTTATTCAGCCATTCTGCAATTCATGGTTATCCACTCAGTTTCCAGTTTCTAGCCACTACAAAAAGGGCAACCACAAACATTTTTGCACATGTGGGTCCCTTTCCTTCCTTAAAGATCTCTTTGGGATATAGGCCCAATAGAAACAATGCTGGGTCAAAGGGTATGCACAGTTTGATAACTTTTTGAGCATGGTTCCAAATTGCTCTCCAGAATGGTTGGATCCATTCATAGTTCCACCAACAGTGTAACAATATCCCAGTTTTTCAACATCCCCTCCAAAATTCATCATTATCTTTTCTTGTCATCTTAACCAATCTGACAAGTGTGTAGTGGTATCTCAGAGTTGTCTTAATTTGCATTTCTCTGATCACTAGTGATTTGGAGCATGTTTTCATATGACTAAAAATAATTTCAATTTCTTCATCTGAAAATTGTATGCTCATATCTTTTTACCATTTATCAATTGGAGAATGGATTGAATTCTTATAAGTTTGAATTGGTCCTCTATATATTTTAGAAATGAGGCCTTTGTCAGAACCTTTGAATGCAAAAATGCTTTTTTCAGTTTATTGCTTCCCTTCTAATCTTGTTTGAATTAATTTCATTTCTATAAAAACTTTTTAACTTGATATAGTCAAAATTATCTATTTTGTGATTAATAATGATTTCTAGTTCTTCTTTGGTCACAAATGCCTTCCTCCTCCACAGATCTGAGAGGTAAACCATCCTACATTCTTCTAATTTGTTTAAAATATCATTCTTTATGTTTAGATCATGAATCCATTTTGACCTTATCTTGGTATACGGTGTTAAGTGTGGGTCAATGCCTAGTTTATTCCATACTACATTCCAGTTTTCCCAGCAGTTTTTGTCAAATATTGAGTTCTTATCCCAAAAGCTGGGGTCTTTGGATTTGTCAAACACTAAATTAGTATAGTCAGGCAATTAATATCATTAACCTAGCAGAGAGCAGATTCACTTGAGTAGTCAGTTTAGAAGCCAGAATTCAGGGAGTTGAAAAGTGAGAGATGAGAAAGTAGAAACAATGAGTATAGATAACTTTTTTTTTTCCTAGCAATTGGATTGTGAAATAGAAGAGAGTTAAAATGATAGATGGATTCCAGGTGAAATGACTATTTCATTTTGTTTTTTAGGATGTGGAGATATGTTGATAAGAAATAAGCAATGAGGCATTGTTTATTGAGGGATTGAATATTAGAGAGGATGGTGAGAGAGGAAAGGGGAAACAGGAAAAATGGTATTTAGAGGAGTGGTTTCAGGTCATAAAAGGGAAAGGGGAATAACATTTCTTTATCAAAAATCATTGAGTAAAGCACAGGATGAAGAATGATATCAAATAATCTTGATATGAAGAATGAGTCAAAGGGAAGGATTCACAACTAAAGGCCTGTATTTTCTTAGTAAAATGTAATGAAGTCAGATCTTCTGGTAAGAGGGAAATGTGAGGAACAATGTATTACTCGAATGTTTATCTTAACTTGAGCAAACCATCACACCAGAAAGACAAGCTTTTTATTCTTTCCTAATTGATGCTCTATTGATTTCACAATAGTGTACATTTTACATTTGTACCCTCTCCTTTAACTTTGCACAAATATAATCCAGAGAGAGGATTATGGGGACTGAATGTGGATCATGACATGGTATTTCACCTTTGTTGTTGTTATTTATTTGCTTGCTTGTTTTTTTTTTCTCTCATTTTTCCCCTTTTGATTAGATTTTTTTTTTGTCCAGCATGATCAATGTGGAAATATGTTTAGAAGAATTGCATGTATTTACCCTATATTGGATTACTTGCTCCCTAGGGGAGGCGGGACGTGGGTGAGGAAGGGAGAAAATTTGGAACACATTTTTTAAGGATGAATGTTAAAATCTATCTTTGGATGTATTTTGAAAAATAAAAAAAAATAAAAATGATGTCACAAAAGAAAATAAAAATTTGAATGTCTATTTTTAGAATTGTCTACTAAATGCCATCTAATCTAACACAAAGAGGTCACCTACCTGATATCACATAGATAATATCTATTTTTTGAGGATCACATTCATTCATATATTTAGGTCTTTCCTGGGGGCAACAATGTTGTAAATTAGAATGTATTTGAAATGTGTCCTTATTTTTAGGCACAATCTTTTTCTCTTAATGATTTTTGAGACTTTGCTTTAGTACTCACATGACACGACTAATTATACCTAGGAATGATAAGCATTATTCATGACATTTTTGGGACTGAAAGACTAGTAAAAGTGAGATCACTCAATTTATTAATGATTGAAAGACTTGTAAAAAGAAGTCAAACAACTTATTAAATGTCAAGTGGTCAGAGTCTATTCATTCTAGCCCACAAATGTGAAAAATGCATTTTGGGAAAAATAAAATAGAGAAATATAAATGTGTATAAAATTTAATTATAATAGAGTTATAATTTCACATCTATCCATATATAGATGGATTTATATGGTAAATGATTACATAAAAAATATTAAGCTCAAAGGAAATATAAACCACAGGCATATTTTCACTTTACTTAAGCAGCATTGAACATTGAATTGAATTTAGGAGGAAGATTTTTAAAACAATATCTACTGGACTCCATTTCCAATACTTCCTCCTCATCCAAATAGGAGTTGTTTTAAAGTCACATAGAATTAGTTGTCTTCCTTAGAAATATGGTGCAGGAAGAATTAGAAAGCAGGTGATTATGGGTAAAATAGATTCAACCAAAGTTACCTCAGTGTTGTACTCACAGACAAATTGTTTGCCAAAAGGTTGTATAATGACCTTTGTAATAGCACAAGTAATAGTACCATTATTTCTGGGGAAAAAAAGTATATTCTGCCAACTGTGAAGCAGCTAAAAGACTGTCACATGAGGAAATGGATGGGGAAATGAAAGTAGGGAGGATTTTATTCCATCTATTGCAGGAAACCACATAGCTAGTTCAAAGAAGGAGAATGGAGCTGGGTTTGCATAATGTAATATGAACAACCCACACAGAATTTCAAATTTCTTAAAAATACTTTTAAGCTTCCCTAATTCATTATGTGGTTAATTTAAAGTATTATGAATATATGTGTGTGTGTAATTGCTAGATTTTCTACAATAAATACAGTGAACTAGAACCCAGAGGGACATACATTAGGATTTTATAACAAAGCATCTTACAAAATTTAGTTAACATTCCAAATGTCAGAAAGGGATCTGCTCTTGTAAATCACTTGCTGTTTCTTATTGTACTCTGTTTTCTAATTAAATTGGTCATAGAAAGCTTCTGGAACCTTGTGAATTGAACTCAAAGAACATTAAGAGGGCAGAGCTATTCATTCCTAGCTGGCTGTTGTTCTCCTACATGCTGATTCACACTAAGAGGCAAGTTTAGTCTTCCCAGGTGTGTTTATAGCTCCCATTGGGCAGATTTGAGCCCCAAATACTCATTTCAACAAATCACTTTTATTTATTTCCATACATATATAACATCAAGCAAATGAAGGTATTTCATTATAATTTCTAATTACTTCTCTGAAAGGTAGCATGTTTAAATATATTCTAATTTGTTTAACACAAAAACAGACCCACTGAGAGCCATTTGTGTTTCAACATCATCATCACCTGTAATAAGCAATGTAAGGTATTTCTATTCTGCAAGCAGTTTCTTACTTTCATTGGAAATTATGAGAGAAGCAACTTTCATAATTATTCTTTGCCTTAAGATAATGCTTTAGAAATAATCAATATTGTTTTTATTGTTACATCTAACTTTCCCAGATGTATTAATATAATACTCAGAGGTAGATTTCTTCAGAATAGTCAAATGCTAACTATATATACTTGAGTCATTAATTAATAAAAAATATAGTTCATGTGTGTATGTGTGTGTATGTGTGCTTAACTCTCACATGTTTTTCTAATTTCAAAAACAAACAAACAAAAAAAAAAACTTTACATTTGTCCCTTATCCACTTCTGAAACCTACTCACCCACTGTTTCAGGTATTGTTTAATTTTAAAAATCCCAAAAGGTTTCCTTTTGAAAATCCTTATATTCAAATATTTAGATTTTTAGTATATTTTACACAAACACCCTGAGATCATATCCTACCATTTTGATTTTGATCTGGGAGAATAGGAATATATACATCTTATATAACTAATTGCTCCTCTGGAAATGTGTTAAATAGAAGTTTTATAGGGGGCATTTATTGCAATAACAACATGACTAAGAAATAAACTTCACATTAATATTATAGATAAATACTGTAACAATAAGAACATAACTATGATAAAGTACTCTGTTACTCAGACAGGAGTCTTTGTAGTTTGGTACATTGATGGAAACTTTATTTCATTCAATATAGATATTTTCTCTATGCATACAAAGTTCAGGTCTATCTCTATTCCCCATTCCTCCCTTCCATCACAATCCTCTTTCTGGGTGCAAATGGACCTGGCCTGAGACACTTCATTGTTGAAGAGTCATATCCATCAGAAATAGTTTTTGTATAACTTTGATTCTGCTCACTTCACTTAGATTAAATTCAGGAAATTAAATAAATTAAATTCCTCTCCAGGAATCTCTGAAATCATCCTGTTGATCATTTCTTATAAAACAATAATATTTCATAACATTCACATACCACAACTTATCTGACCATTCTCCTACTATTCTGCATCCACTAAGTTTCTAGTTTCTTGCCACCACAAAAAGGTCTCCTACAAACATTTTTGCACATTTGGGTCTTTTTTTCCTTCTTGTGATCTCTTTGGGATATAGACCCAATAGAGACACTGCTGAATCAAAGGGTATTCACAGTATAAGTGTCCTTTGGGTATAGTTCCGAATTTATCTCCAGATTTGTTGGATCAGTTCCTAACTTAACCAACAATGTATTAATGCCCCAGTTTTCCCCAAATCCCCTTCAACATTTATCATTTTCTTTTCCCTTCATTTTAGCCAAGATGAGAGGTACTTCAGAGTTGTCTTAGCTTGCAGTGATCTAATCAATATGGATTTAAAGCATTTTTTCTTATGAATAGAAATGGATTTAATTGCTTTCTCTAAAAATTGTCTGTTCATATGACCAGTTACGTATAATCCTTTTTAAAGAAACTGTTCTTTTCTTATTTTACTCAAGATGTTTACACATAATTGGGGCACTATCTTATATTAAATATTTAAAAAATATATATCTTTAATTCATAGTATAAATCAAATTTTTATAACATAGTAACACTGAAAAAAGGCAATTATATATAAAATTGAAAATCTACTATGCACAACCTGCTATTCTTTTCAAATATATGTATGTTTGTGTGTGTGTATATGCATATATACACATATACATATATAAATTCTCATATTAATTATTTTCTTCCTTTACTTCCCTTCCACTCCAGGAATGGTTATTCATTTCTTCTATTATTTCATATTGAATTTTCTATTCTGTTCTGGTCTTTTTGTTAAAAATACCTGGAAGTATTTCAGTTCATCAAAAGTCTATTTTTTTCCCATTAAAAATTATCTGTAACTTTGCTGAATCAAGTATACTTGGATACAACTCCAGTTTTTTTTAATCTTGGAAATATGTTCTAAGTTTTACATTCTTTTAGTGAAGAAGCTGCTTTGTATTGAGAAATCCGAATTGTTTTTTCTACAATATGTAATTTTGCGTATATTGCATATGTATGTATGTTTCTTGTAATATTGTTTTTTATTGGGAATTTATAAAATTTATTTATGACATTCCCATAAGTTTTCTTCCTACCATCTTTTTCAAGTGGTTATTGGTGCATTCTTGCTATTTCTACCTTATCTTTGTGTTATAGAACTTTGTGACAATTTTCTTTAAATATTTTTTGCAATATCATATACAGGTTCTTTTTTTCCCCTTGTATCATAACTTTCAGGGTGTCTGACAATTCCCATATTGTCTCTCCTTGATCTTTTCTCCCGATCATTTATTTATTTGTTTGTTTGTTCCTTTGTTTTTGAGAGACAATTGCAGTTAAGTAACTTGGTCAAGTAACTTACATTTACTTTGTAAGTAAATACTTAAACAGATAGTAAGTATTAAGTGTATAAGGTTGGATTTAAACTCAGGCCCTCTTAACTCCAGTAAGGATGATCTATTCCCTTTGCCATTTAATTGCCCCTGGATCAGTTATTTTATTTATTTATTTATTTTTGTTTTGTTTTTTGCTGAGGCAATTGAGGTTAAGTGACTTGCCCAGGGTCACACAGCTAGGGAATGTTAAGTGTCTGAGACCAGATTTGAACCCAGGTCCTCCTGACTTCAGGGCTGGTGCTCTAGACTACGCCATCTAGCTGCCCCTGGATCAGTTATTTTTTAAATGAGATATTTCATATTCAATCCTATTTTTTCTAATTTAATTATACCTTGGTGTCTTATAATGTCATTTGATTTCATTTGTCTGCTTCTAGTTTTCAAGCAATTATTTCCTTTCTTAAGATTTTCCATCTCTTTTTCTAATTGGTTAACTTTTTTTTCATAATTTTCTTGGACATTTTTCTTAAATTTTCCTCATTCTCTCATTTGATTTTTTAAAATTCCTCTTTAACTTCTTCCAAGATTTCTTTCTGGGCTTGTGATTACTTGATATTACTCTTCAAAGCAGAAGGTTTTTGTTTTGTTTTGTTTTATTTTGTTTTATTTCACCTGACTCTCTTCCTCTCAATATAAACCCAGATTTTCCAATACATAATGATGTTTTATAGCCAAATCTAAATCAGATTAGGGATTCAGATTTTGAATCTTGTCAAAACTCTATAAAGAGTTCTGCCATTAACTTTCAGGGTTAACAATTAACAAGACATTGGATTTTTCTTAATCTTAGTTTTCTCACCTGTACAATAAGGAGGTTGGGTTAATAAATGACCTCCAATATCTTTTGTGTCTTTAAGGCACACATACTTTTGAAATGTGAATATTTTGAATGAAAATATAAAGGGCTATATGTTTTTAAATAGGGTAAATTAATATTATGTACCAAAAATAGCACAGTCTAGGCTCATTTCAATGAATCTTCCATGTACATAATTGCAGATATACATTTCCAAAAACTTTCTGGTTAAATATGCATATACACAATATGCTAATATACTCTGTGAAAAGTAAAGGTAGTGAAGACATCACTGATGTGAATTTTTTGTTGATATAAAATATCTCTTCTCTAGGCAAAAAATCCTTATAACCTTGAATTATTAATTAGGACATTTATCAAATGTTAAATTGGTTTTTAAAATGGGGAACTCAAATGATTCTTGCTTTTTCTTCTATTTTTGTATGTTTGTATGGAATAATAGATTTCTCTTAGTGGGTACCTATGTGAGGGAGATCATTAATACATGTTTTAAGTTAGATAATGAACTTTGCAAGAAGTAGCTCGCAGGAAAAGTGAAGACATCTGAGATAAGAAAGAAGTTTTTGAAAACTGAGGTATTCATAGAAGTTGGGCTATTACCTGAAAATTTTCCTTGCCAGCCCTCATGATTAGTTCATGAATGAAAAGAGGAAATAAATCGATAGACAGACAGACAGAAATATAGATAGACAGACAGACAGACAGACAGACAGATAGATAGATAGATAGATAGATAGATAGATAGATAGGCAAGCAAAAGAAAGAATGAAAGATACATAGATAAAATAGATGAATAAATAAGTGGATGAATGAATAAAATAAAATGTTTTATTTACAGAATATATAGACTCAGAACATGGAAAAAGTGGGGTTGGAAGGCAAAATAGTAATGTAAATATAGGGGATAAAGTTTGGGTGGAAACTCTAAAGCTTGAAGCTTTTTCCTTCATATAGGTGATGAATAGGTTGCTTTATATGTGTTTTCTAATCAGTTTTACATTAAATTGCTGTACAATAGATCCAGCATGTTATTTGATATGTAAGTGGCTTTACTTGGAATCTTTTTGTAATCTTTATTTGCAACAATATAATTCTTAATGGAAACTCTAATTCATTTGATGAACTCATCTCTCCCAAAGTAGGCTTCTCTTTGAGACAAGGATGAGGGGTGGGGTACAGATGGGAGTATAAAATTATAAACCTCTCTCCCTCAAGAGAGGAATATCCACAAATTTTCCTATTTTGGTTCTTAATGATAACATAAGAAAACACAAACATACATGTAAACACGTGTGTGCACACTCATAGATAGTCACAATTTGATAGAAAAAAGGACATTTAAAAATTTTTTCTGTCCTGAAAGAATTTGATCTTCAAAACGAATTTAATAAACACACTTTAATAAACACATGAAAATTATACTTACCATGAAATTGTTTTGTTTTGTTTTGTTTTGCTTTGCTTCTTCATATAATTTAGGACTACCTTAAGAAAGACATACATTTACAAGTGGCATATATGAATTAAATCACAATTCTGACATTGGTTTTGTTTACGTTTCCACAAATATTGAGAAGCATCACAGTTAAAACACACTATTTTTAAATTCTATGAAGTGGCTTTACTAATATATAAAAATTTAGAAAGTCCTTCATGTATTAGCTTTTTTGGGCCTTTCTACAGTCCAGTCGTGTATATTTATGGTGAGAAATACTGAAAACTTGTTTTCACAGAATGTTGCAAGCTTCAAGGTAATGTAACAGAAAAAAATAACACTGACTAGTGGGTTTTCAGAATGTGAAAAATTAAGGAAGATTAAGTTTCATTCTCTCAGAACCATTTAGGAAACAATGAATTGGGAACTTAAGAAGGTACTGGTGAATTTAGTCAATCAGAAAGTATTATGGTTTTGAGAAAATCACAAGTTTAAGATGATAGCTGATGCAGCTCAAACTGGATAGGATCA
>JAJPUD010020516.1:11981-23581 GCA_023553655.1 Myrmecobius fasciatus | reverse complement strand
ATTTGCCTTTAGGAACCTAAAGCTGTTTGCTTTTTTGCTCATTTTTTTAAGGGCTGGGTTCTGCTTAGTGCAAAGGAATGACAACAGCAGCTTTAGTTTGCCCTGGGGCAGTTCTGCTGACTTCTGGTGCTGGATAATTGGGGCTAGGTTCCACATTCTTCTGGGATTCAGAGGCTTAAAATTTGCCTTTTGTATTTGCTTTTGGGTAGTTTTATAGCAGATCTACTAACCACCTGCTTGTAACCAGAACAGAGTAGAAATTCCCTGGTGTGTGTAAGTAGCAAGACTCTGACTCCCCACCCCAGCTCTTTGCCCCAGGCTCTCTGTGCTGCACTGTGGGCTCCAGCCTCTCCCCCTACCTAATTGAAATAAACTTGTTCTGAAGTTCTTCCAAATTATCTTCTTCTGGAAATGTACTATACTCCAAATATTTGTGGGTTGTGTCACTTCAAAACCATTTTAGAGGCTTAGTATGCTGTTGGTTTGAGAGAAGTTTGGAGAAGGTCAGATACATCTGTGTCTATTCTCTGCCATCTTGGCTCTGCCCCCCTCTACTTAAACTTTTAATCTCAATTTTCTCAACTATAAAATGTAGATAAGAATAGCATCTCTCTTTTAGAGTTGTTTGAGAACCGAATGTGATATGTGAAGTAATTTATGAACTTTAAAGTGTTATATTAATGTCAAATATAATTATGATTGTAATCTATATCATCATTTACTGTGAGTCCAGGATTTCTGAAATCAGCCTCTTTATAATTTTTTTGCTAAGGCAATTGGGGTTAAATGACTTGCCCAGGGTCACACAGCTCGGAAGTGTTAAATATCTGAGGTCAGATTTGAACTCAGGTCCTGATTTCAAGGCTGGTGATGTATTTATTGCACCATCTAGCTGCCCCTTTTTTATCATTTCTTATAGAAAAATAACATTCCATTACTTTCACGTATTATAACTTATTCAGCCATACCCAATGGATGGGCATCCATTCATTTTCCAATTCTTGTATCACCATAATTAGGGCTGCTACAAACATTTTTGTGCATGGGAGTCATTTTTCCTTTTTTAGAATTTCTTTGGAATACAGATTCAGTTGTGACACTACCAAAAAAACATATTTTATGAATGATTGAATGAAATAAAATAAAATTATTTCCATGCCTACTACATTCTAATGTCTTTTATTTTGGCCTTTTCTGTGATAAAAAGGAAAAAAAAAACAAGAAACTAAATTATAATCTGGAATTTTAGGGAAAAGAGTATGAATCTGAAGAATAATAAATAAAATATACTTTAAATATCAGTGACTGACTAACAGATATGAATGTGGTCTAATACAATGTCCCAGTTTATTCTTAACAAGTTCTACTATAGAATGAGGTGCTTGTTGCTTCCTATTTTTAATGTCATTACAGAGTAAAGGATTTTTCAGTTTAACTAATAATGCATAGAGAGCCTCTTTTGTAATTCCAGAAATTTCTCACCCAAAATAAAAACAAGATAAAGTATCACCTGCTTAAAGAATAAAATCATATCAGTCTGTTCAGGCAAATCTTGGCCAGAGAAGATTACTGAGGCAGATATATTTAGTCAGAAATTTTGTACTTCACACCTCCCAGGTCTTACAATGTGTAAGATAGTCAAGATGAATTAATAATCAAGGGACTTCCAAATAAGAAGCCTTGTGCTTGGCAGATACACAAAAATTTCTTCAAGTGCAGGAACAGTTGGAAACATAGGAACAAACAAGTGCCAGTGAGAAATGGGGGATGATATTAGCAACAAGATATATTGAAGTTTAGAAGAAAATATACAATTGGAGAGGAAAGTCAGGCTATTCAGCTCACTGTTTATTTTTCTATTTTGATCTGCCAAGTTTTGGAACACCTTTCAGGAGTTTCAATGCAATCAAAATGGCAATTAGGATCATTTCAATAGTATCTTGAAAATTTATTTTTCTATTTTATCTTTATCAACTATCCCTTCAACTTCCCTGCTTTTCTAGATGTGCATGGGTAGGATTTTGGTTTTATCCCTGTCTTTCTTTTGGATATGTTCTTTCTCTGCATGAACATACTATGTGAGTTACAGAGAAACTTTACTAAATTTATAGATGCAGTTAATCTAGCTAAGCTATTTTGATTATTATAAGCTCCATAAGGGTAGAGTTTAAATTTTAATCATTTTTGTTTCACCCCACGATGCCTAGTTCCAGACATTGTCAATGATAGCTATTCAATACATTTTTGCTTAATTGAATTATTATGAATTTTAAAATTATGTATTTGTCTTTGAGCAAAAATTTCCCCAATGCATTTTACATTTTACATTTTATGCATTTAAAATACTATGAGTTTATTAGTAAGTCCTCTTTTCAAGGAGAGAATGTATTGTTGAATTTAGTTTGCCAAAATGTATTGATGAAGTCAAAAGATCTTAAACTCTTAAAACTTTTAAAATAAATATGGGATTTCAAAAAAAAACACTTCTAAACACACACAGAAATTTTTATTTTATTTTTAGGATGCCCACTTGTAATTACATAAAGCCAGATTTTAAAAAGTAAGCATTAATTAAAGTTTAGGAATACCCTTACCTGGGAGGAGGAGAGAAGATACTTCATGACTTTTCAAGATCTTATTTAGAATTAGTATTCTATGTAGAGTATCAGAAATATTTCTTTGAAGTTTATATTCATACTCTCTAACTAATGACTATACTTTGATGAGGTTCTAATTTCATTAATGATTTCTCAGATAATGTAAATTGTGATCCTGTCTTCTTATCTTATCAACCATAATTTCACATGAATTTTCCCAACATGTTGAAAGATTTCTTCTTGTTCTATTAATATTATAATGGTACCACAGTATCACTGAGGCTGGCCATCAGTGTAGCATGGGTGATAGAGCAGTGAGACTGAAACCTGATCTGTATTTTCTTTCACAATATGACAAATATGGAAATATATTTTGCATAACAGCATATGTATAACCTAACTAAAATTGCTTGTTTTTTTCAATGAAAGGAAAGGAGAAAGGGAAGCAAATTTGGAACTCAATTAGGAAGGGAAGGAAAGAGAAGGGAAGAGAAGGGAAAGGGAAAGGGAAGGGCAAGAGGAAAGGGAAGGGGAAGAAAATGGGGAAGGGGAAGGGGAAAGGAAAGGAGAAAAGAAAGGAGAGAGGAAGGGGATGAGAAAGGCAAAGGGGAAGGGGATGGGGAAGAGTAAGGAGAAGGGGAAAGGGAAGGGGAAGGTGAAGGGGAAAGAATGAAGGGAAAAAAACAGAGAAAAGAGAAGGGAAGGGAATTATAAGCTCAGAGATGTAGAGATGGAAAGGATCTCAGAGATCATGTAGTCCAATCTCCTTATTTTATAGATGAAAAGATGGGGACCCAGAGAAGTCAATCATTGCCTCCAGGGTATATAATGACAGTTTCAAAATCAATCACTGCTTCCTGGCTAGAAATTCAGTCCTATTTCTGTTACTCATCTTAAAAATCCTTGTGTCATTCCCCATTCTTATACATTTGCCTTTTTCAGACACCTAGAATAAGGAGGAGATAAGAAGGAAAACAGTCCCAAGGTACAATGATAGATCCAAAAATCAATCCCTGATTTCTGGCTAGAAATTCAGTGCTTTTTCTGTTACACATTTTAAAAATCCTTGGGTCATTCCCTACCCTCATACATTTGTCTTTTTCAGAGACCTAAAAAAGGAAGAGACAAAAAGGAAAACAGTCCCAAGGTACCATAGAAATCCATTCTCTGAAGTCTGTTCATCATTGTGAATGGGGTAAAAATTTTACAGAACCATTGATTGAGATTTAGTAAAACATTAACTACTTGTACCTGTATTACAAGTCTTTTATAATTGGAGGTAGGTAGGCTGTCCAGTGAAATGAAAATCATTCTAGTTTTGTATAGAATAAAGGTTTTGAGTGGATGACACAGACTGGAAAGAAATTGAAATCAGAGTTAAAATAGTAAGATAAAAAGAAAAAGGTGAAAAATGAGAAGCTGAAAAATGAATGTTTGAAGACATTGAGAAAAAAACACATCAGTCTCTCAAGTCAGTGTGCTATAACTGAAGTGAGAAGCTAAAACTTAGTCCTAACAATCTAATTTGGCTGAAAAATTGACTGAAATGTCAGGTATAATAGAGTTTAATCAATGCCTCTCTGTAATTCACTCACTAAGTCCTTAAATTAGTAAATATGTGTGTCATTATTTCTGCAATAGGCAGGAACATTAATATATTTTACATAATACAAGTGTACATTGTTATACATATTGATATGTTATAAATGAGGATCCTGTTTATATGTGCTACTGATGTAGACTGTGTCCTTGATTGTGTCCTCTGATTGTGGGGTGAGGGCTAGAAAGACCCCAAATCTCAAAAAACCCTCCAGTTGAGATAGGAGGGCCCCACCCACCTATTCATAGGCAAACTGCAATTCAGTCAGAAATCTTGGCCTAGGACATAATCATTGTCCTTTACAAATACTAGTCCTTAATCTCCCAGCCTGAAGCCTTAGAAGACAAAATAAAAGCATGATTGGAACCCCAAGTCTTCACTGATTTCCCACAAGAGGAAAGGCCACAAAGAGAGCTCCTACTCAGGGTAAACCTATCAAGGTGAAAGCCCTAGCAGGCCTCCTCCCACTGACAAGATTCTGTTCTTTTCAGTGAAATAAACTTATCTCCTTTTTACCAAAGAGTTAGTCTGCCTTATTCAATAGGGATTTGTAGATTATTCATGTAGCCAGGGACTGACCAAAGGGGGAGTCCCACACCATCTCCTCTCTTTCATGCACCTCATCAGGACCAAGTCCCTTCATCACTACTATGGGAAATAATTTATATATTTTAAGAATAGGGCAGGTAGTTGGTGTAGTAGATAGAATGCAGGCTTGGAATCAGGACAACCTGACTTCAAATCTTGCCTCAGACACTTACTCACTGTATGACTTAGCAAGTCACTTAAACCTAGTTGCCTCAGTTTCTTCAACTAGAAAATGAACTAGAGAAGGAAATGCAAACCACTTCAGTATCTTTGCCTAGAAAACCTTAAATAGGGTCAGAAAGAGTCAGACATGAAGGAAAATGATTGAACAACCATAACAACAATCAAATTTTAAAAAAAATAAGTTTTGGCTCAATTAAGGTCATTACTATTGGTAAGCATAATTGCTTATATCTGTATTTCATATTTGGGACCCAGGTTTGCTTCTGTTGGAGACAGGTGGTGATGCATTGGATATTCTCCTGAACTTGGAGTCAGGAAGAGATGAGTTAAAATCTGGCCTCACACAAGTTCCTTAGCCACCGTCTACTCAATTTCCTTCTCTATAAAACAGAAATTAGAATATCACCTATCTCTCAGAGTGTTGTGAAGATCAATTGGGATAACAATTGTAAAATGCTTAGAACAGAGCCTGAAACATATTAAAAACCTTACAAATGTTTATGCCCTTAACCTATTTTTTCTGTTTAATTCTACTAATACAATACAACAGAATATAAAACTATAATAATAACAATGAAAATAACAAGAATGAGGATGATTAACAATTTCTAATCCATTGCCAAGGCTTTTTGACTACTTCAACAACCTCTCTCTCTCGCTTCTTCAGTAATATATTATCCAACTGTCTCCTCTCATCCCCCACACCAAAACTCTAGTTCAGGACTTCATCATTTTGTTGCTGTTGTTGTTGTTGTTGTTGTTGTTGTTTGCCCTTCATTCTTGAAGAATACCAAAAACCTCAGGAAGATGATATCATAACTTACAATTAATTGGATTTAAGTGAGGGAGAGCTGTGAAATGCTGATTTTTCATAAAATGCCTGTGGAAAATGTCCCAGAAATTTTTAATCTTTACACAGGTTTTATGAGGAATAATTAACAGAAAGAGCACTGGATTTTTAATTTATTCTCTTATTTTAATTCTCACACTTTTTACCCAAAATATTTATTTGTTATCTGTGATGGAACCTAATAGCAATTTATATTTGTATTAATTGCTTTTTCTCTAATAATTCAGAATTGGATGCCTTTTTTTCCATCACTGTAATTCAGTTCCCTACCAAGTTCAGATGCTGCAATGATTTAACCATGCAAAGATAAATTTAGCAGAAATCTGACAGGAAGTAAGAAAAATGTGTCTACCTAAGCTACAGACAGGTTAAGTATGTAGAATTAAGCAGATTTATACTTCTTAAATTGGTGTTTGGCCAGAATGCTTAGGGAGCATTCAGGGACATTCTTATTCCAGCTCTCAGGAAAACTTGCCAAATTAAAGAAACCAGCACCACACAGCTGCCCTCTACATAGTAATTTTCTTCATTTGGATGTTTTGAACTACCAGATGCCAGACTTGAACACAGATTGAAATTAAACACAGGGTTTAGGTCTTTCCCCTGCAGAGGTAGGATCTTGCTCACTATGTTTTACTCTAATTTATTTTTTCAAAGTTCAGAATATAACAATATCAACATAGTTTCACTCCTGACTTATTGACTAAAATCATAAGGATAAAAAGGTCTATTAATTCCTCACTAAGGTGGGATAAAGAGATGAAAGGCCATAGTCTTACACTGTTTAATGACGTTGATATAAAATTTAAGGATTGTTCCTTAAGAGAAATGTGTAAACCCAGGATTTCCACAAACATTGCAGTAAAATTTTAAGATGTAGTATTAACTGGTGAAAAAAGAGAAGGCTTGTAGAGTGCCTCATCCAGCCAGGGGGTAAACAAAAAGTTCACCCGAATTTTGTATCAACCCTGAAGTAGGCAAGCCATTCTTTTGTGAAAAAGGCAGGCCCAGAGAACCTAGAGAGCCAAGTATTCTGAGTTCAATGACTAGAAAAATATGCTAAGTGAAGATAAATCTAGGGGAATGTCCTTGCCCTTTGCTCAACTCAGCTCAGCTAGCTCAGCTCAGCTCAGCTCAGCTCAGGCTATGCCTTGGAGGAAAACAAAAGGTGAGGAAGTGTCCCAGGGACAGGATAAAGCAGGAGATAGCCTGGGAGTCCTATATTGAAAGGGTGGCCTTAAACACAGAACCAGAGTTTCTTTCTTTCTTTTTTTTTCTTAAAGTTTTTTTTTTTTTTTTTTTTTTTGCAAAACATATGCACTGGTAATTTTTCAACATTGACCCTTGCAAAGCTTTCTGTTACAAAATTTTCCCTCCTACCCCCTATCCCTTCCTCTAGATGGCAGGAAGTCTAATACATGTTAATTATGTTAAAATACTTAACAAATCAAATATGTATGTACATATTTATACAGTTAACTTGCTGTACAAGAAAAATTGTATCTACAAGAAAAAAAATCTGAGAAGGGAAACATAATGCAAGCAAATATCAATAGAGAGAGTGAAAATATTAAGTTGTAGTCCACATTCAGATTCCTATCTCTGGGAGTATATGGCTTTCTTCATCACTGAACAATTGGAACAGGTTTGAAACATTTCATTGTTGAAGAGAACCATGTCCTTCAGAATTGATCGTCATATAGTATTGTTGTTGCCGTGTATAATGATCTCCTGGTTCTGCTTATTTCACTTAGCATCAGTCCATGCAAGTCTCTCCAGGCCTCTCTGAAATCATCCTGCTGGTCATTTCTTACAGAGCGATAATATTCCATAATATTCTATACCATAATTTGTTCAGCCATTCTCCAATTGATGGGCATCCATTCAGTTTCCAGTTTCTAGTCACTACAAAAAGGGCTGCCACAAACATTCTTGCACATGTAGGGCCCTTTCCTTCCTTTATGATTTCTTTGGGATATAAGCCCAATAGAAATGCTTCTGGGTCAAAGGGTATGCGCAGTTTGATAACTTTTTGAGCATAGTTCCAAATTGCTCTCCAGAATGGCTGTATCCATTCACAGCTCCACCAACAATGCATCAGTGTGCCAGCCTTCCCACATCCCCTCCAACATTCATTATTAACTTTTCCTGTCATTTTAGCCAATCTGAGAGGTGTGTAGTACCACAAACATTTTTGCATATGTGGAGCCCTTTCCCTCTTTTAAGATCTCTTTGGGATATAGGCCCAATAGAAACACTGTTGGGTCAAAGGGTATGCACAGTTTGATAACTTTTCCAAAATTTCCAAATTGCTCTACAGAAAGGTTGGATCCATTCACAGTTACACCAACAATACGTCAGTGTTCCAGTTTTCCCACATCCCCTCCAACATTCGTCATTATCTTTTCCTGTCATCTTAACAAATCTGACAGGTGTGTAGTGGTATCTCAGAGTTATCTTAATTTGCATTTCTATAATAATAGTGATTTGAAGCACCTTTTCATATGACTAGAAATAGTTTCAATTTCTTCATCTGAAAATTGTCTGTTCATATGGTTTGACCATTTATCGATTAGAGAATGGCTTGAATTCTTATAAATATGAGACAATTCTCTATATATTTTAGAAATGAGGCCTTTATCAGAACCCTTAAATGTTAAGATGATTTCCCAATTTATTGTTTTTTTTCCTGATTTTGTCTGCATTAGTTGTGTTTATACAAAACCTTTTTAATTTAAAATAATCAAAATTATCTATCTGGTGTTCAATTAAGAGTTCCAGTTCTTCTTTGGACACAAATTCCTTCCTTTTCCATAGGTCTGAGTGGTAAACTATCCTATGTTCCTCTAATTTGTTTATAATATCACTCTTTATGCCAAAATCATGAACCCATTTAGATCTTATCTTGGTATGTGGTATTAGGTGTGGGTCAAGCCCTAATTTCTTCCATACTAGTTTCCAATTTTCCCAGCAGCTTTTGTTGAATAGTGAGTTCTTATCCTAAAAGCTGGTGTCTTTGGGTTTGTCAAACACTAGATTGCTATAGTTATTGTATTCCTATCCTATTCCACTGAATGACTATTCTATTTCTTAGCCAGTACCAAATGGTTTTGATGACTGCTGCTTTATAATATAGTTTCAGGTGTGGTACAGCAAGGCCACCTTCTTCAGCCTTTTTTTTCCCATTAATTTCATTCAAATTCTTGGCCTTTTGCTCTTCCAAATGAACTTTGCTACTATTTTTTCCAGGCACTATTTAGTATGGCACTAAATAAGTAGATTAGTTTGAGTAATATTGTTATTTTTATTATATTTGCTTATCCTACCCATGAGCATCTGATGTTTTTCCAATTGATTAGTTCTGACTTTACTTAGAGAGTGTTTTTTTTAGTTTAGTTCTTATAGTTCCTGACTTTTCCCTGGCAGATAGATTCCCAAATATTTTATACTATCAACAGCTATTTTGAATGGAATTTCTTTTTGTATCTCTTCCTGCTGAACTTTATGGGTAATATATAAAAATGTTGATGATTTATGTTGGTTTATTTTGGATCATGCAACTTTGATAAAGTTGTGAATTGTTTCTAGTAGTTTTTTAGTTGAGCATCTAGGCTTCTCTAAGTATACCATCATTTCATCTGCAAAGAGGGATAATTTGGTTTCCTCAATACCTACTCTAATTTCTTTCATCTCTTTTTCTTCTCTTATTGCCAAATCTAACATTTCTATTGCAATATTAAATAGTAATAGTGACAGTGGACAGCCTTGTTTCACTCCTGATCTTATTGGGAATGGTTCTAGTTTGTCGCCATTACATATGATGCTTGCTGATGGTTTTAAATAGATGCTACTGATGATTTTAATGAAAAGACCATTTATTCCTATATTATTTAAGATTTTTGCATCAATATTCATTAGGGAAATTGATCTACAGTTTCTTTCTCTGTTTTCACCTTACCTGGTTTAGCTATCAGCACCATGTCTGTATCATAAAAGTAATTTGGTAGTATACTTTCTTTACCTATTTTTTCAAATAGTTTATATAGTATTGGAATTAATTGTTCTTTGAATGTTTGCAGCATTCACATGTAAATCCATCTGGGCCTGGAGATTTTTTCTTAGGGAGTTGATTAATAGCTTGTTCTATTTCTTTTTCTAATATGGGGCTATTTAAATTACTTATTACCTCTTCTATTGACCTGGGCAATCTTTATTTTTGTAGATATTCCTCCATTTTCTTTAGATTATCAAATTTATTAGCATAAAGTTGGCCAAAGTACCTTCTAATTATTGCTCTAATTTCATCTTCATTGGTGGAAAGTTCTCCCTTATCATTTTGAGATTAACAATTTGATTTTCCTCTTTCCTTTTTCTAATCAAATTAACTAAAAACTTATCTATTTTTTTTCATAAAAACAACTCTTAGTTTTATTTATTAATTCTATAATTTTCTTATTTTCAATTTTATTGATCTCCCCTTTTATTTTCATAATTTCCAATTTGGTATTTAATTGAGGGTTTCAAATTTGTTCTTTTTCTAGCTTTTTAAATTGTAAGTCCAATTCATTAATTTTCTCTTTCTCTATTTTATTCAAGGAAGCATCTAGAGATAAAACATTACCCCTTATAACCACTTTGGCCATATCCCACAAATTTTGGTATGTTGTCTCATTATTGTTATTCTCCTGGATGAAATTATTGATTGTGTTTATGATTTGATCTTTCACCCATTCATTCTTTAAAATTAGATTACTTAATTTGCAATTATCTTTTGGTCTATTTTCTCCTGGCCTTATATTGCATGTGTTTTTAATGCATCATGATCTGAAAAAAATGCATTTAATATTTCTGCCTTTCTGCATTTGAGTTTGTGGTTTTTATGCCCTAACAAAGTGTCAATTTTTGTATAAGTTCCATGAACCACTGAGAAAAAAGTAAAATCCCTTCTGTCTCCATGCAATTTTCTCCAAAGATCTATCATACCTAACTTTTCTAACATTCTGTTTATCTCCCTAACTTCTTTCTTATTTATTTTGTGGTTTGATTTTTCTAATTCTGAGATAGCAAGTTTGAGATTCCCCCACTAGTATATTTGCTATTTCTTCCTGCGTCTCTCTCTTAACTTCTCCTTTAGGAATTTGGATGCTATAACACTTGATGCATATATGTTTTTTTACATGCTAAATAGGATAAATTATATGACAAATACAATACATGTATACATATCTATAAAGTTATCTTACTGCAGAAGAAACATCAGATCTAGAAAGAGAAGAAGAAAAAACAACCTAAGAAGGAAAACAAAATGCATGGAAATATTCACAGAAAGCGTTAAAATGCTGGGTTGTGGTTCACTCTCAGTTCCCACAGGCCTCTCTCTGGATGTATATGACTATCTTCGTTGCTGAACAATAGAAACTGGTTTGAATCACATCATTGTTGAAGAGAACCATGTCCATCAAAATTGATCATCATATAGTCTTGTTGCTGTGTATAATATTCTCCTGGTTCTACTTATTTCACTCAACATCAGTTCATGCAAGTCTCTCCAGGACTCTCTGAAATCCTCCTGTTGGTCGTTTCTTACATAACAATAATATTCCATAACATTCATATACCATAATTTATTCAGTCATTCTCCAATTGATGGGCATCCTTTCAATTTCCAGTTTCTTGCCACTACAAAAAGGGCTGCCACAAACATTTTTGCACATGTGGGTCCCTTTCCCTCCTTTAAAATCTCTTTGGGATATAGGCCCAGTAGAAACACTGCTGGGTCAAA
>JAJPUD010020516.1:0-11581 GCA_023553655.1 Myrmecobius fasciatus | reverse complement strand
TTTGGTTATTAATATAGTCAATTATGTTAATAGTTTTCCTAATATTGAACCATCCCTGCATTCCTGGTATAAATCCTACTTGGTCATGGTGTATTATTCTGGGAATGATTTTCTGTAATCTCTTTGCTAATATTTTATTTAAGATTTTTGCATCAATATTCATTAAGGAGATTGGTCTATAATTTTCTTTCTCTGTTTTTGTTTTACCTGGTTTAGGTATCAGTACCATGTCTGTATCATAAAAAGAGTTTGGTAGGAGTCCTTCATTCCCTATTTTTTTCCAATAGTTTATATAATATTGGAGTTAATTGTTCTTTAAATGTTTGGTAGAATTCACAAGTAAATCCATCTGGTCCTGGGGATTTGTTCTTAGGGAGTTGATTAATGACTTGTTCTATTCCTTTTTCTAAAATGGGACTATTTAAGTAATTTATTTCCTCTTCTGTTAATCTGGGCAATCTATATTTTTGTAGATATTCCTCCATTTCACTTAGGTTATCAAATGTGTTGGCATACAGTTGGGCAAAGTAACTCCTGATTATTGCTCTAATTTCCTCTTCATTGGTGGAAAGTTCTCCCTTTTCATTTTTGAGACTAACAATTTGATTTTCCTCTTTCCTTTTTCTAATTAAATTAACTAGAGGTTTATCTATTTTGTTGGTTTTTTCATAAAACCAACTTTTAGTTTTATTTATTAATTCAATAGTTTTTTTTTTTACTTTCAATTTTACTAATCTCTCCTTTTATTTTTAGGATTTCAAGTTTGGTATTTGATTGGGGGTTTTTAATTTATTCTTTCTCTAGCTTTTTTAGTTGCAAGCCCAGTTCATTGATTTTCTCTTTTTCTATGTTATGCAAATAAACATCTAGAGATATAAAATTTCCCCTTATTACCGCTTTGGCTGTATCCCACACATTTTGGTATGTTGTCTCATTATTGTCATTCTCTTGGATGAAATTAGTAATTGTGTCTGTAATTTGCTGTTTCACCCATTCATTCTTTAGGATAAAATTATTTAGTTTCCAATTGCTTCTTGGTCTATTTTCTCCTGGCCTTATATTGCATGTGATTTTTATTCCATCATGATCTCAAAAAAATACATTTATTATTTCTGCCTTCCTGCATTGGATTTTGAGGTTTTTGTGTCCTAACACATGGTCAATTTTTGTATAAGTTCCATGGACTGCTGAGAACAAAGTAAACTCCTTTCTGTCTCCATTTAATTTCCTCCAAATATCTATCATACTTAACTTTTCTTTTTGTTTACCTCCTCAACTTCTTTCTTATTTATTTTGTGTTTTGATTTATCAAGTTCTGAGAGAGGGAGGTTGAGATCCCCCACTATTATAATTTTGCTGTCTATTTCTTCTTGCATCTCTCTGAACTTTTCCTCTAGGAATTTCCATGCTATACCACTTGGTGCATATATGTTTAGTATTGATATTGCTTCATTATCTATGGTACCCTTTAGGAAGATATAATTTCCTTCTTTGTCTCTTTTAATTCAGTCTATCTTTGCTTTTACTTGGTCTGAGATCAGGATTGCTACCCCTGCTTTTTTTTGTTCACCTGAAGCATAATAGATTCTGCTCCAGCCGTTTACCTTCATTCTATATGTGTCACTATGTTTTAGATGTGTTTCTTGTATACAACATATTGTTGGATTCTGGTTTTTGATCCAGTCTGCTCTCTGCTTCTGCTTTAAGGGAGAGTTCATTCCATTCACATTCACAGTTAAAATAACTAATTCTGTATTTCCTGCCATCTTATTTACTCTAGCTTATGCTTTTCTCTTTCTTATCCCCTTTCCCTCCTCCCTACTATTTTGCTTTTGATAACCACTTCCCTCAAACAATCTTTCCCCTTTAGAGCCCCACCCACCCCCTTTTTCCCCCCTTTCCCTCCTGTTTCCTTATAAGTATTTCTATTATTCCCTCTGAACCAAATCTGATGAGATGGAGATTAACCAAATTCTCATTCCCCTCCTTTTTTTTTTTTTCTTTGCCTCTACATGTGATGTAATTTTCCTTATTTTACCTCCTTTTCCTCTTCTTCCAGTGTTATCCCTTTTCTACCTCTAATTTCTTTTTCAGTTTATCATATCATAATAATCATAAAATCACAATAATCATATAATAATCATAAAATCACAGTAATCATATCATAATCATAATGTAATAATAGATTCATAAAATCAACCCTCATTCTATAAGTATCTATAACATAAATATAGTTCTCAAGAGTTTTTTTTCCTTGTTACCTTTTTATGTTTCTCTTGTGTTCTGTGTTTGTAAATCAAATTTTTTGTTCAGTTCTGGTCTTTTCAGTACAAATAGGTGAAATTCTCCTATATCATTGAATGACCACCTTCTTCCCTGGAAGATAATGCTCATTCTAGCTGAGTAACTTATTCTTGTCTGTAATCCAAGTTCCTTTGCCCTTTGGAATATCTGATTCCAGGCTCTTCGATCCTTCAAAGTAGAAGCTGCTAGGTCCTGTGTGATTCTAATTGTGGCTCCCCGATATTTTAATTGTTTCTTGTAATATCTTTTCCTTGGTATGATAGTTCTGGAATTTAGCCACAATATTCTGGGGGACTTAATTTTTGGGTTTCTTTCAGGAGGTGATCGGTGGATTTTTTCAAGGAGTATTTTGCCTTATGAGTCTAAAATATCAGCGCAGTTTTCTTTTATGATTTCCTGGAAGATAGTGTCTAGGTTCTTTTTGTCATCATGGCTTTCAGGAAGCCCTATAATCCTTAGATTGTCTCTCCTAGATCTATTTTCCAGGTCAGTTGTTTTTCCTAGGAGATATTTCATTTTTTTCTCTATCTTTTCATTTTTTTTTGTTTTGGTTTGACTGATTCTTGAAGTCTTATTGAGTCATTCATTTCCAATTGTTCAATTCTAATTTTAATGTCTTTTTTTTTTTTTTTTTTGCTTTTTGCTGAGGCAATTGGGGTTAAGTGACTTGCCCAGGTTCACACAACTAGAAAGTGTCTGAGACCAGATTTGAACTCAGGTCCTCCTGACTTCAGGGCTGGTGCTCTAACCATTGCACCACCTAGCTGCCTTTTAATGTCTTATTTTCTTCAGTTACTGTTTTTAGTTCCTTTGCAATTGACCAATTACATTTTTTGTTCATCGCATTCTTTTTCCATTTTTTCTATTTTATTTTGCAGTGATCTCATTTCATTTCCCCATGTTTCTTCTAACTATCTTTCAAGATTCTTTATGTAATCTTCAAAGAAAGCCTTGTGACATGGAGACCAGTTTATGTCTCTCTCTGGGGCTTTTTCTGGAGTTGCTTTACCTTTAGGGGCCTCAGGATTTGAGGTCTGTTCTTCCCTCTCTCCATATAAGTTGTCTATGGTGAGAGCTCTTTTTGTTTTTTATTCATTTTTTTAAAGGTGTGAGGTCTGTTTAGGGCAAAGGTGGGACAGCTGCTTTAATTTGCCCTGGGGCAGTTCTGCCAAATGAGTTATTTCAGGGACTGGGCAGTTCTGCTGATGAATTATGTCAGGTGCTGGGCAGTTCTGCTTTAGTTCACCCTGGGGCAGTTCTGCTAATTGAATTATTTCAGGTACTGCTCAGTTCTGCCCATTGAATTATGTCAGGTGCTGGGCAGTTCTGTTTTAGTTCACCCTGGGGCAGTTCTGCTGATTGAATTATTTCATGTACTTGGCAGCTCCTCTGATTGAATTGTTTCTGGTGCTGCTCAGTCCTGCTGATTGATTGATCACCCTAGGGTGTTGTGTAATGGCAGCTAGGTTCGATGCTTATCAGGGGTTCAGTGGTTCACAATCTACCCCCCACAAAAGGCAGACCCCCCAAACCACCTGCCTACAATCAGGACAAATTGGCCCAAGAGGCCCCCAGAAGACTCCCAGGTGTGTGAAAAGCACAACGCTCCCACTCCTGTTCCAACTCCTGTTCCAGCTCCCTGCTCCAGCTCCCTGCCCAGGTCTCCCTGCGCTGCAGTCTGGGTTCAGCAGACCACCCCCCTGCCCAATTAAAACAGACCTGTTTTGAGGTTCTTCCAGAGTATCTTCTTCTAGAATCGTGTTGTCCTCCAGATTTTGTGGATTTTTTTTGCTTCAAAATCAGTCTAGAGGCTTCATATGTTGTTGGTTTGAGGGAAAGTTATAGGATGTTACAGAGACTCCTGTCTGATCTCCGCCACCATGGCTCCACCCCCCGAAGGAAGTCGATGCATATATGTTTAGTATTGATATTCCTTTGTTATTTATGGTAAACTTTAGTAAAATATAGTTTCCTTCCTTATCTCTTTTGATTAGATCCATCTTTGCTTTTACTTGATCTGAGATCAGAATTGCTACCTATGCTTTTTTTTTTTTTTGTTCACCTGAAGCATAATAGATTCTGCTCCAGGCCTTTATCTTTGCTCTCTACGTATCTCTATGCTTTAGATGTGTTTCTTGTAAGCAACATATTGTTGGATTCTGGCTTTTAATCCAGTGTGCTATATGCTTCCATTTTATAGGAGAGTTCATCCCATTCTCATTCACAGTTAAAATAATTCTGTATTTCCTGCCATCTTATTTACCCAAAGTTATGTTTTCCTCTTTCCTTTCTTCTTTTTCCCTCCCCACCCCGTATTTTGCTTTTGATGACCACTTCCCTCAAACAGTCCTCCCCCTTTAGAGCCCCTCCCTCTTTTTTTACACCTTTCCCCTAATTCTTCTATTTTCTCTTCTACTAGTCTATCCCTTTCTTTTCATTCTTTTCCTCCCACTTCCCTATAAGGAGTGACATGTTTATTTGCAAAACCAAATGTGTCTGATATACTCTTTTAGAGCCCAATCTGATAAGAGTAAGATTCACACAATGCTCATCCCCCTCTCTTTTTCCCTCAATTATATTAGGTTTTCTTTGACTCTTCATGAGATTTTACCTTATGTTTACCTTTTTTTTACCTTGTTTTACCTCCTTTTTCCTCTTTTTTCCCAGTATGATAGCCCTTCCACCTCTAGGTTTTTTTTTTCATATTATCAAAGTAAAATCAAATTATACCCCCATTCTTTAAGTAGAAGTATAGTTCTCAAGACTTTTTACCCTTTTATGCTTCTCTTGAGTTCTGTGTTTGGAAGTCAAATTTTTTATTCAGATATGCTCTTTTCATTAGAAATAGGTGAAATTCATCTTTATCATTAAATGTCCATCTTCTTCTCTGGAAGATAATGCTCATTCTAGCTGGATAGCTTATTCTTGGCTGTAATCCAAGTTTCTTTGCCTTTCAGAATATCTGATTCTTTAATGTGGAAGCCCTTTAATTCTTTAATGTGGAAACTGACAGATCTTGGGTGATTCTTATTATTGTTGCTTGGTATTTTAATTGTTTCTTTCTAGATGCTTGCAATAACTTTTCCTTAGTGTAATAGTCCTGAAATTTAGCCACGATATTCCTTGGGGATTTAATTTTGGGGTCTCTTTCAGGAGATGATTGGTGAATTCTTTCAATGGCGATTTTACCTTCTGATTCTAAAAGATCAGGGTAATTTTATTTCAAGATTTCCTGGAAGATAGTGTCTAGGTTCTTTTTTTCATTATGGTTTTCAGGAAGTCCAATAATCCTTAGATTGTCTCTCCTAGATCTATTTTCCAGGTCAGTTGTTTTTCTTAGGAGATATTTCATATTTTCTTCTATTTTTTCCATTTTTTTTTCTGGTTTTTGTTTGGCTGATTCTTGAAGCCTAATTGAGTCATTCACTTCCACTTTTTCAATTCTAATTTTTAATGTATTATTTTCTTCAGTAACCTTTTTTAGCTCCTTTTGTTACTGGCCAATTGAATTTTTTTGTTCATTGCAGTCTTTTTCCATTTCACCAATTTTTTTTTCAATGAATTGGTGTCTTTTTTATATCTCTTTTGTAGGACATTATATCCTTCTTGCAATGATATCAATTCATTTATCCATTTTTCTTCTAACTCTCTTTTGAGATTCTTTATGCAGTCTTCCAGGAAAGTCTTGTGAAAAGGGGACCAGCTCATGTCTCCCTTTTTGGCTTTCCCTGTAGTTACTTTACCTTTATGAACCTCAGGACCTCAGGTCTGTTCTTCTCACTCTCCATAAAAGCTGTCTATGGTGAGAGTTGTTTTTGGCTTTTTATTCAATTTTTTTTAAAGCTTGAGGTCTGTTTAAAGGAAAGGAGAGGTAGCTGCTTTTCTTTGCCCTGGGGCAGTTTGGCTGATTGATTTCTGGTGTTGGGCTATCCAAGCTAGGTCTTATATTCTCAGTGATTTACATTCTCCCTTTTACAAAAGGCAGATCTGCCAAAGCACCTACCTGCAAGTAGGGCAAGGTGACCCAAGTGTCTCACAGAAACTTCCCAGGTGCTTAGAATTTGCCAGCCTGAGTCCTGACCTAGTTTATTGCCATTTCCTGGAGCTGCTGTCTGAGCTCGGCAAACCGCCTGACTCCCTGCCTGTCTGAAACAGACCTGATCTGTAGCTCTTCCAAGGTAGCTTCTTCTAGAAATGTGTTGTACTCCAAATATTTGGGGGAGCTTGGGCCCCAGAACCAGTTTAGAGGCTTAATCTGCTGTTGGTTTGAGAGAAGATCAGAGGAGGTCACAGAGAGTCATGTCTTCACTCCACCATCTTGGCTCTGCCCTCAAGAACCAGACTTCCTTGAAAGAAGGGCTAGTTTTAGTCCCCATTATCAAGGACAAAAAAGGTAGCACCTGACCCAAGCATAGCCTTCTCTAATGCTGCTTCATCCCATTTACAACCTCCCCCATGCAATTGAGTCTGCTGAAATGAGCAAAGGAAAATATAGAATACCCTAAAAGAAATAGTTTAATCTGAGAAATTCCCAGGAATAACCTTGTGAGGATGAAAATGTCTCAAGAAGCCCAGTTAAAACTTTGTGTGTGGGAAAAACATGTCCTAGCTATAAGTCTACAAGAGTATGTACCTGGAAGAAATGAAACAGGAGATACAAATTGGAAAATAAAATGTCTAGACAAGGAAGAAGTGTGTGGGATAATTCAACCCCCTCCTCAAAATGACAAATATTTCTCAAATTGAAGATTAGAAGGTTTATTAGAATCTCTGGAGAAGTGGGTGGTCCCTTCCCCAGGGAGGATCTGGGACCAGAAAGCCAATTTTCAGATGCTGGTAACAGAATTATATAGTTGAGATTACAGAAACATCCCCTCCTTTAACCCAACCAAACCTTCAGTTAATCTTTATTGTCATTGGCTAACCCAATATCCTTGGTATGTGGGTGGGCTTTTATAGCTTCAGGGTCTTAGTGAAGCAATAAATGTTACTAATATCTTTGCTGGGTATATCATTAAGAAAAGGGGTCGATTAAGCAAGAGGGTTAAATATTCCTAATCTACTAAGCTATTTATCAAGGTGATCTGTTTTGTCTTTAGGCATTACCTTTCCATAAGAAGCAGTTGAGAAATCTCAAACATTTCTTCTGGAAGAGCAAATCTTGTTCTTCTCCCAGAGTTAAATAATTAATCAGAGCCTGAACAAGGTTATTATTCTGAGAAGTCCTCAGTTTCACATTTCATTCAGAAGGGAAAAGAGAATTGATAACTTAGACCCAACAATGCAAAAATTCAACCAAGAATTGAATATTTTGATAACTAGAATGAGCAAAGAAAATTATTCAATAAAACAAAAAGAAATATTAAAACAAAGCTGAAAATAAAAGAAAATATAAAAAAATACAATGTTACAAACAGCTGTCCTGGAAAATATATCAAAGTGAAATAATCTTAGAATTATTGGATGATCAGAAATCCTGACAAATAAAAAGCCTTTACACCATATTGCAAGAAATTATTTTTCAAAAAATACACAACTTGCAATCCATGAGAAGAATGAAAATTAAAATTAACTCCTATAATAGATCTTAAGACAAAGATTCCTTGGAATATTAGAGCTAACATTCCTTTCTTTCACGTCAAATAAAAAATTTAAAATGCAAAAAAACAAAACAAAAAATCTAACATTTGCCCAGTTTTGGACTTTTCATCTGTAAACTTAAAAATCTTCTATTTAATAGAAAATTCACTTTCTACTTATAAGGGTACATTTTGTCTTGCCCGTTAGAATACTCATTAATATGTCTTTATCTTTTAGAATTTTATATTTCAAACTCTCTTTTTTACAACACAGCCAAATCTTTTGTGATCCAGACCACTGGACCTGTGATTTATTCGTATATTCCTTGGTGAGGAAAGTCTTTTTACCAATACAGATTACCCCTCTTCCCTTTTACTAAACATTTTATAGTTTAATAATTGGATATTGAGAGGGCAGGTGACTTGTTCCAGTAATACAACTACTATGTGTTAGAGCTAAGACTTGAACCATGGTCTTTCTGTGATCATAGTCTGAAGCAAGTCAGCTCTATACTACTACTCTGCACTACCTCTCAGGAGTTCTTTAAGTATTTATAAATATCAATCATGGTTCCATTATCTTTACATAATAACTGGAAAAGTACCTAAGGGCAAACCTAAACTAGGAATTCCTTCTTCAATAGGCCAAAGAAATTGCCTAGGAAACTCAGTTTCCAAAATAAAACTATTCCAATTTTGAGTAGCTCTAATTTTGACAAAATGTCTCTCATCACATTTGTATTTGCTCTCTGAACATTCCATACATTTCTCCTAACTACCCTGGGAAGGTGAAAGGCAAGAAAAACAAATGTAATTCCTTTTTCAGATGATAGCCAATAAAAAATAAATTAAAAACAAAGCAAAATAAAAAAAAATGCCTACCATGTTTTCCCCTACTAATCATTTTCATCTTTAGGTTAAATCAACCTCAGTTCCTTCAAACAATCTTTATTTGATATGCTCCTGAATCATCTCACTATCCCAGCTGCCCTTACATTCCAGCTTGTTCATATTTTTCTTGAA
Organism: Myrmecobius fasciatus; assembly: GCA_023553655.1. Taxonomy (NCBI): domain Eukaryota; kingdom Metazoa; phylum Chordata; class Mammalia; order Dasyuromorphia; family Myrmecobiidae; genus Myrmecobius; species Myrmecobius fasciatus. Next base: position 2,675 of record JAJPUD010020516.1, on the reverse strand, counting down.
AGGTGGTATTTAAAAAGGAATGTAGTTTTTCAAATATGATTTGACCAAGGCAGAATGTTAAGGAATGAATAAATACCTCTTTGTTTTTGGATATTATGCCTTACTTAAGGGAGGTTAATAATACATTAGGTTTTTTGGTTTATATGTTGGTTGGCTAGTTCATTGGCTGTTTCATTTTTTGACTCACTTGCTATAATGTTTTTTTATGCTGAAGTTAAAGTTTACTAAAATCTTTAATCCTTTAAAAAAGAATCATTATATAGTCACACCTCCTGCATCCTATACAACAGAACCTGAAATTTTCAAATCAACTGTAGAATTTTTTTTTCTATTATTAAGGAATAAATCATACTAGCATGCCAATATTTCTTGCTAAAAAAAATCCTTATGTCTAACATATTAGACATCCCTGAAATTTTGCAGAATCACATTTCCCTGTTAATCATTCCCAATTCCTTTAACTGACCTCTGTGTATCATGTTTGGATGGTCCCTGAATACCCTGATTATCCTACTCTGCACAAATTCTAACTTTTCAAAGTTCTTCATAAAATATGTGTAGATTTTGAATACTAAGACTGTGAGGTCCATGAAAGCAGGCACAATTTTTTTCATCATTATTTTATCTCTTTCAGTTCTTAGATGCATGTTCTGAACATAAAAGGTATTTAGTAAAAATTATTGAATGAATCAATCAATAAGGGAATAAGAATTAAGTTAATTTCTTTCCAAAACTGTTGCCCTGAGATCCAGAATTCATATTTCATCATGTTTTTGGCATCTCTTTATGACAGTTCCATCTGGCCTATCCTAATTTCTCTTGAGGCTCTTAAAGTTAAAATGTTTCTGGAAGTGGGAAAAATTAAAGGGAGATAAAAGAATTGATTTTAACATTATTTACATTTTAGTATATCATTCTTAGAATGAAGTAATTTATAAATTAAAAGGAAATTACATGTTTTCACTGTAGTAGGGACATATTTTTAATGTTGTATGGCCTTTCTTTTTATTCCAGTGCTTTCCCCCTCCCCCTGTAGTATTCAATAGAATGTCTTATTTTAGGCATCTTGTATTTATTCATGATTTCCTGGGGATTATAAGATTCTATGAAACTTGATAATGGTTAACACAATATTGTTAGAGATCAGATGATTAATGGCTCATTATCATCTGTATGTCTATATCAATATTCATAAAATAATAAACTTTTTAGAGAAATAAATTATTTAATATTTTAAAAACCAAAATATATCCATTTACTAGCCTGAATATCATGGCTGTTGATATTTCAATTTACACCTGCTTACAAATTTGTTTAAAGAAATCTGGAAATAGATTTCTGGAGAGACTTTGTCCTTGGGATAAGAAAGATTTGAATTTCAGTTTCATTCCATTCATGTAGTTATGTTACTCTGAGAAAGTAATGAATCATCTCTAAGTCTTAGGTTAATTATCTGTACAATAGTGTAATAATAGGAGTGCTCTATCAGGTAGATTGTGAAGATCACATGAGTTAAAATATGTAAAATGGTATGTAAAATTTAGTTATCATTATTTAGACTTTTAAGAAAAAAAAACAACACCTATTAAAGAACTGTGGTGCAAAATTTTTAGGCAGTACATTTTTTCTTACCTTCATGCTTTTAAATCTTTTTTTTTTTCCCTGACAAAGATGACTGTCAGTTTGGACAACTTGTACCTTTTAAGTTTTGAGGTACTGTTTTTAGCAAGACAGGTTGGTGTGAATCTAATGTGTGAAGATGAGAGGCTGTAAATAAAAAAAATCTTAGGGGGTCTTGTGGTACAGTGGATAAGAGTGATGGATCTGGAGTCAGGAATTAATCTTTGAAAGTTCAAATCAAGCTTCAGACACTAGCTGGGTGATTTGAGGCAGGTCATTTAACATTATTTGCCTCCGTTTCGTTATCTATAAAATATGCTGGAGAAAGAAATAACAAAACATGCCAGCATTTTTGCCAATTAAACTCCCAACAGTGTCACAGAACAGAATCAGACACCACCAAGCAACATCAGCAAAATAAAGGTTCAGGATTTTCTGAGTTGCAGGTAATGTCAGTGAGATGTGGTAAGTAGAGTATGGTTACTCTATAATGTATAAGAAATACGCTTTTTAAAAGAGCTTGGAGTTTTTCTTTCACTCTCAAATACTAGAGGATGCTGGATATAAAAAAGGGAAGACCCACAGTTTTTCCTATGCTAAATAACAGTCAAAGCAACTGACTGTTACTATGAACCCCAGGCTGACTGCAAAACAGTGTTCAGGAGGAAGGTTTCTGAGCAATAAATGCTTTTGTGTACTTGCGATCTGCTATTGTCAGTTTCAACCTATCCCCTTCATACTTCTTATTATCTTTGTTCAGGCTCATATTCACATCTTGTCTATTTTAGTAAACTACACAGATTTGAACTTATGCCTCCTTTGTTTCTAACCTTTATTTGGACATGACAACTATGGATGAGCAGCTAGGTGACACAGGGGATAGAGCTCCAGATCTAGAGTTAGGAAAAACAGAGCTCAAATCTGGTCATAGACACAACTAGATGAGTTATTCTAGGGAAGTCATTTTACTCCATTTGTCTTAGTTTTCTCATCCAGAAAGTGAGCTGGAAAAGAAAATAGCACACCACACCAATATTTGTGCCAAAAAAAAAAAA
>JAJPUD010020515.1:0-24568 GCA_023553655.1 Myrmecobius fasciatus | reverse complement strand
TTTAGATCTTATTTTACCACTTTTTCCCTCTTTTCCCCAGTATGACATTTTCCCCTCTAGTTCTCTTTTTCATATTATCAAAGTAATATCTAGTTAATTATACCCCCAAACTTTGAGTATCCCCCTAGTAGAAATAAAGTTATCAAGAGTCCTTTCCTTTTTACCTTTTTATGCATCTCTTGAGTTCTGTGTTTGGGTGTCGAATTTTTTTGTTCAGATCCGGTCTTTTCATTAGAAATAGGTGAAATTCACCTATATCATTGAATGACCATCTTCTTCCCTGGAGGATAATTATCATTCTGGCTGGATAGATTATTCTTGGCTGTAATACAAGTTCCTTTGCCCTTCGGAATATCTGGTTCCAAGCCCTTCGATCCTTCAGTGTGGACGCTGACAGATCCTGTGTGATTCTAATTATTGATGCTCAGTATTTGAATTGTTTCTTTCTACCTGCTAGCAGAATCTGTTCCTTGGTGCTATAGTCCTGAAATTTAGCCACGGTATTCCTTGGGGTCTTAATTTGGGGGTCTCTTTCAGGAGGTGATCGGTGAATTCTTTCAATGGTGATTTTGCCCTTTGATTCTACAATTTCAGGGCAGTTTTCGTTCAGGATTTTTTGGAAGATAGTGTTTAGATTCTTTTTTTCATCATGGCTTTCAGGAAGTCCAATAATCCTTAGATTGTCTCTCCTAGATCTATTTTCCAAGTCATTTGTTTTTCCTAGGAGATATTTCATATTTTCTTCTAATTTTTCATTTTTTTGTTTTTGTTTGACTGATTCTTGAAATCTTAGTGAGTCATTCACTTGCATTTGTTCAATTCTTATTTTTAAAGTGTTGTTTTCTTCAGTTACCTTTTTAAGCTCCTTTTGTAACTGGCCAATTTGTTCATTGCACTCTTTTTCCACTTCACTAATTTTATTTTTTAATAAATTGGTGTCTTTTTCATATCTCTTTTGCAGGGCATCATATCCTTCTGCAAGATACTGTATCCTTCTTGCATTGATTTCATTTTATTTTCCCATTTATCCTCCAGCTCTCTTTTGAGGTTCTTTATGCAATCTTCCAGAAAGGCCTTTTGAAAAGGGGACCAGTGATTTTCCTGGCTGATTTTCTCTGGATTTTTGTCTAAAGGAACCTCTGGCTCTGGAGTCGTTTCTTTGCCTTGATAAACAGCTGTCTATGGTGAGAGCTCTCTTTTGCTTCTTCATCATTTTTTTTTAGACAGTGTGGATATCTCTTTAATGTAGGGGAAAAAAAACGGTGGCTGAAAAAGCTTTGCCCTGGGGCCCTTCGGGCGAGTTGACTTAAGGTGCTGGGCCGATGGGGGCTAGGACTAAGTCTGAATTACTCCTTAAACAGGGCAAGTCTGCCAGAACACCTGCCCCCAATCAGGGCAGAGTGTCCCTGAGTGCCTCAGATAAACTCCAGGTGTTTGGAATTCGTAATTTGGAGTTTGGAATTTCTGCCACAATGAGCTGAGCTGAGTCCCACCCTCACTTCCGGCCTGCACAGGGGTCATCTATTTATCTCTCTGTCTGAGTCCAGCTAACCTGATATGAAGTTATCCAGAGAGCTGTGCCCAAATATTTCTGAGTTCGTTGACTTGAAGATCAGTTCAGAGGCTTATTTTATTGTTGATTTGAGAGAAGATCGGAGGAGAGGCAGAAAGTCACCTTTTCACTCCGCCATCTTGGCTCCGCCACATCAATGAAATCTTAAACAATAGACTGGAATCATATTGTAAGAGATTTTTAATGTCAAAATCAGTAATGTGACTTTAGATGTAGAAGCATTATTGGGTCTTTAAAGATTCTTTTAAAATGGTTCATGCCTTTATTTTTTTATACTGCAGTAGTCCAAACAGTCCTCCTACAGCTTTCTTCATTGAACTCTATCTTGTAACAAAGTAAAACGGTTAAGCAAAAATCAACTGATACACAGTCACCACTATGCACAGTATGGTACCAATCTGCAGTTGTAATTCCCAACCTCTTTATTAATGTGTAGGAAGTTTGTTTTATCATCAATTTTCTGGAACTAAAGTTTGTTATTGCATTTAAACACTTGACTTTGGTGCATGTTTTTATTTATGATTGTAGTCACTGTGTACAGTAGATTCTCACCCTGACAGTAGGTATATTCTATGAGATCACTGTTAACACTGAATAAGTATACACTAATTAGTAAATATCATTGCTAAGGAAAATAAATTTAAGGTTAAATTTCTGCAAGCCTCTGCCAACAACATTTACTTCAGCTCTTTCTGGAGGATCCACACTCACCATTGGTGAACTTCCTCTTCCTTTATTCTGGACTTCACTGTTAATTTGTTAACATCAAACACAATGGCCAATAACATTATAATTCATGGCTGAATAAAGTGAATTTTGTATATCTATTTTCTCCATAAGGTATATCAAAGCCTTCTTGTTCTCAGGAATGCTGTCTAGCAATTCAGCACTGTTCTTGGGGGTCATTTTGAAAACTGAAATCCTTGGTGGAAAGTCACAAAAATGCAAAAAGTAAGGCACAAAATAAGACTTGTTTACAGTATGAGAGTGAGAACATGATGTCAGAGCATGTCCTTCTTTCACATCAGCTGGGAAAATATGCATTATTATTTTACTCCAGTTTTTACCCAAATAGCACATTTCTATTAATGACAATAAAAGTATTGTCATTTACTATGAATTAGTTAAAAATATTGATGTTGGACTTACAAACAAATTTCAGCAAGTAGGCAAATTTGTAAATACAGAATGTATAAATGAAGATTGACTATATATCATTCTCCTGTTTTTGCATTATCTACCAATCATCATTTCTCACTAATCTGCCCTTGATTGACTGAATACCTTACATTTCTTTTCAGCAAAATAATAATCCTTCCATATTTATATCCTATATTTTCTTCAGATATTCAAGAATTTATGGACATTAAGGTTACTTTCATTTTTTTTCCTCCCACAAAAAAGAGTCATTGTGAACATTTTGGAACATATGATACTCTCCATTTTATCATTGATTTTTTGATATATTTTCCTTAGGACTGGAATTTATGAACAATTTACTAATTTTTCTCACAAAATTCCAAAAGGCTTTCCAAAAATATTGGACAAATCATAACTTCACCAATATATTAGCATGTTTTTCTTCTTACTGTCCCTCCAACAGTGATAGTTTCCATTTATTACTATTATTTAATATAACAGTTTAATGAGAATGAATGGATGAGACTTCATTTTTGTAACGTTTATTTCTGTTGTGATTATTCAGTCCCAATGAAGAGGGGTTTACATAATATGCAGTTATCCTTTCCCCTATATTTTCCATTAGGTATGAAACATACATTGATGTAAGGTGAAATGTTTCAAAGCTAAAGAAAAGGACAATTGTCAGAGGTCATGATATGTTGTGACCTAGACACACTTTAATAAGCACAATTAAATGCTTTGAATGTCTCTTTTTATTCTTTGGGCTCTTAGCTGGTTGTTTTCCTGGGGCTTTAAGTCACTTGGTAAGTAGATGCTGTTTTGGCCTGACAGTGACACTGAGAGATATTTTGAAAAAGGAGCTTACCAGTTCATGAAGTCATAATTTAATAGTTTCAGGTAAAAGGCAACTTAGAATTTTTTAAATTGTACATTAAAACAGGCAGATAGTAAGAGCCTTCAGCAGTGAAGCAGTTTATTTTCCTTTTTCTGATACTGATACCCAGGAATATATGACTACAACACAAACCTGTTTTGTAATACAATCTAATATGTCATTTCATATATTATGAAAGTGAATTAGATATTAAATGAATTCCCCATATTCACAGAATGTGTACAACTCTGAAGTGGTCTTTGAATTGAGGTATTCATAAGTCCAGATTTATGCCTTCCTTCACTATATCATTTAAGTTCTCATTAAGCCATTGCTCTAGAGTGTTCTCTTGCAAGACTGTACTTTATTAATTTTATTTTGTCTTCAGTAAATGTAGTTAGACTACATGTTGGTAGAAAATTTTTATTCTAATCCTTCTAAGGAGTGAAAAGAAATTAAAGAATCAAATGGAACTGGAGCAATGAGCCACTGATGAATTGCTTATTTAAAAAAAAAAATCTTTCACTGGTCATTAATCTGAGGAGACAAATAAAGATCTATTGTGTCTGGAAATAGCCTGGGAAATTCATGTGTACACAAAGAAATGGAGCTAATCATTCAGAGCTTCAGACATTTAATCCTTCTCAAGCATTCATAGTTTCTTCCACTAGTAGATAACAAATATAGCACCATCTGGTGACTTATTTACCAACTACATTAGCCACATTTCCCTGAAACCATGCAAAATTACAGGTCATAGGAAGAAGTAATTATGTGTTAATACACCCACACACATGCATGCATACATACATATATGTACATATTTACATACACGTACATGTATGTGCATATATAATTATGGATAATTTGAATTTTTGAGAACTGTATTTTTAATTAAACCACTTCAACCACTTTACTATGAATTAGAGTCATTATATGAATATTCTATATTCTAATTATCAGGCTTTTGAGAATCTTAAAGATTTTTGTCCCATTCAAAAACTTCTCTTTTTATTCTAGCATTATTGATCTTGCTTTTTAAAAGTTTCTTAAAAAATCATTCGAATAGAAATTACAACTTTCCATCTTTTTATCACCTATTTGGTTATGAATTATTTCCCTAACCACAACTGTAGAAGATATCACCTTCCAATCACCCCTAAGTATTTTATGTTAAAGTCTTTTTATATTTCAGTACCTTATTATTTTGGATTTTATTATGTTACATAAAGATATCTGTTGATTTTAACTTACTTTCTGGTAAATAGCTTTCCTGAATTTCCAACAGTACTTATATATTAGGAAGTTATTTCCCTGGTATTTAGCATTCTTGAGTTTAACAAATGGTGAGCTGATGATTTATTTTTAGTCATATCAATCAATCAATCAATCAATCAACAAACATTTATCAAGAGCATAGTTGCTGTACTCCAAGCACAGTTGTTAAGCAGTGGGGATACAAGGACTTTAAAAAAAGTGTTCTGAAGGATCTCAAATTCTAATAGCCTTACTTACGTTGTTATATTAATGTTTAATTAAAAAAAACCTTAAGTTTTAGTGATCATTTTTATAATAGACTGAGGTATGATAAATGTAAGCTTCATTAATTCCTCTTTAAAAATTTAAAACTTGTTACCTTAAATACTTTTTTCCTTATTCTCTATGTTTTGACATAATACATTTAATAAAATTTATAAAATCTTTATTAAATAAAAGCAGGTACATTGATTGCTATTAACCTTAAGTTGTTTGATTAACTAAACTAACTGATCAAATACAAAACTGATTTATTTAATTTAATGAAAGTAGGTACAATGATTGCTATTAACCTTAAGTTGTTTGGTTAACTAAACTAACTGATCAAATACAAAACTGATTAAATTAACACAATATTGGTTAATGTATAAAGGTAATTGTAATTGGACATAGCCTAACTATGGATATTAAATATATGATTATCTAAATTGTCTCATTAGTTTAAAACATTTATTATATCACATATGCACATATATGTCTAAAACAAATGCCTAAATATGCATAATGATTTGAAAGTATTTTATGTACTTTGTATTTATTAGGAGTCAAATTTGTCTTCCAACTGTTTTCTCTTGTGTTTATTTTTACTAAGGTATATATAAATGATGATAAATTTTATTAATTTTGCATTCTACTACTTTATTAAAGCTATTCATCATTTTAATTTCTGAGCTTTTTCTGGAGTTTTCTAAATAAACCATCATACTGTCTGCAAGTAGAGATATCATCTTATATGATGTTTACATCTTCTATTTCTCTCATGTTAGTGCTATGGCCATAGTTTATAGAATGATGTCAGATACCACTAAGCTTACTTAGAATGCTCCTAGTAATTAACCATGGCAACTAATGCTAGTTCTTGTTCTTATATGTGTTTTTTTAATCATAATAAAAGAATGGTCTTTTCATGCTTATGCTTTTTAACATAAATGTATGCTTTATTTTGTGAAAAGGTTTTTATGAATAGATACAATAATTTAAATATGAGAGCTAATGAGATCACTAATCTACTGGATATGAAGAAAAAAAAGAAAAGATCCAAGGATAGAGAGTTAGCATACTATTACAATTAGAGTAGGGTATGAGAGATTATCTATCAAAAGGGACTGTTCAAGAACAGTCATAAGGAAGGAAGAGATCAAGGAGGGTTCAGTGTCAAAAAATCTCAAAAAAAGAGAGAGAGAGTGTATCTGGACCAGCAAGGTGGTCAATAGGACCTTTGCTTCAGAAAGGACAGGAAGAATGGGAATCAATAAAAGTATCAAATTTGGTGATGGAGAAAATATTAAATAAATTTGGAAAAATAGTTTCAGGTTCATAATCAGTTAAAATTTTTAACCTCAGAAATAAATGACAAGGGGAGTAGATATAAAGAAATGCATACATATATGCATTTACATACACACACACATACACACACTCATGCATGTATGTGTATATGAGAGACAGAATGAGAGGCAGAGACAAAAATATGGACTGAGAAAGAGAAAAAAGAGATTAGTTGTTTTCCCAGGAGACTGGGGAAAAGATATTAACTTAAGGGGATTATAAGACAAAGTGATAAGTTTTAAGAACTGGATAGATTTGAGTAACATAATAGAAGCCAAGTGAGTGGGAGAAATAGATATTTATTGGGGAAAAGGGTATGATTGTGTGCACAATTTTTTTTTGAAAAGACAGGAAAGAAAAGAATTGACAGTACAGGTAAAGTTATAGCCTTGGTGAATTTAAAGGCAATCTCTTCATCAGAGATTAAAGGAGAGGATAAAGAATGAAAGAACTTTTTATACAGAATACAGGAAAAAGGAAACAAATAGGTAAATATTCTTTATTTCTGCATTAAAAATCTATGGAAAGGCTTCTGTTTGCAAAGAAAAGAATGGGGAAGAAAATTGAAAGCTTGAAAAGGTTTAAAAGAGATTTTAAAGGAAACATGACAAAGAGTCCTATGTTTTTCCATCCATCAAATTTATTGCTTCATTTAAAAAATATTAAGTATCTTAATGTAACCTTATAAAAATGTCATAAGTTCTTTAAAGATAATGTCAAACTAAGAGATCCCCCAAAGTGGAATGGAATCTGCCACTTTTAGAGAAAGTAAATTTCTTTCCTAATAAAAGTCTTCTATCAGGGACTCAATGATTATCAGGTTTTTGTAAATAAAATTTGTGCTTTTTTTAGAAGCAGGACAGATTGTACTGTCCCTTTGACCTGGGGGAGTGTAGGAATCTGTATTTCTAAATTTACATTATATTTTAGGAAAATGCTGAAAGATTACTTTGGATTTGGAGCCAGAGGACCAAGGTATGAATTATGATTCTCAACTAACCATATATATCAAATTGGACAAATCAAAACATGCATTTAGGGCAAATTTTCTTCATCTTTAAAATAGGAGGGGATACTACTTTAGCAAAGTTTCAGGATACAAAATGATTCCATATAAATCATCAATTTTTATAAATTACCAACAAAAACCAAAACTTACCAACAAATTATACAAAGAGAAATTCCATTCAAAAAACTTTCAATAGTATAAAATATTTGAGAATCTATCTGGCAAGGGAAAGTCAGGAACTATATGAACACAATTACAAAATACTTTCCACACAAATAAAGTGATACTTAATCAATTGAAAAAATATCAAGTGCTCATGGGTAGGTAAAGAGCAAATATAATAAAAATGGCAATAATACCTAAATTAAACTACAAATTTAGTGCCATGGCAATCAAACTCTCAAAAATTATTTTACAGATCTAGAAAATATAATAAGAAAGTTCATCTGGAAGAACAAAAAATAAAGAATTTCAAGGGAATTAATGAAAAAAATGCCAATAAAGGTGGCCTAGCTGTGTCAGACCTAAAACTATATTATAAAGCAGTGGTCATCAAAATCATTTGGTACTGGATAAGAAATAAAATAGTCGATCAGTAAAATAGGATATGTTCACAGGACAAAATAGTCAATAACAACAGCAATCTAGTGTTTGACAAACCCAAAAATCCAAGCTTTGAGGAAAAGAACTCACTATTTGACAAAAACTGGAAAAAATGGAAACTAATATGGCAGAAACTAGGCATTTACCTAACACCACATACCAAGATAAGGTCAAAATGGGTTCATAATTTAGACATAATTATGAGCAAATTATAAGAATATAGGATAGTTTACGTTTCAGATCTGTGGAGAAGGTAGGAATTTGTGACCAAAGTAGAACTGGAGATCATTACTGATCACAAAATAGATAATTTTGATTATACTAAGTTAAAAAATTTTTATACAAAAAACTAATGCAGATAAGATTAGAAGGGAAGCAATAAACTGGGAAAGCATTTTTACATCCAAAGGTTCTGATAAAGGCCTCATTTCTAAAATATATGAAGAACTAACACAAATTTATAAGAATTTACTCCATTCTCCAATTGATAAATGGTCAAAGAATATGAACGGACAATTTTCATATGAAGAAATTAAAACCATTTCTCAACATATGAAAAGGTTCTCTAAATCACTATTGATTAACGAAATGCAAATTAAGACAACTCTGAGATACCACTACACACCAGATTGGCTAAGAAAATGACAAATGTTGGAGGGGATGTGGGGAAACTAGGACACTAATACATTGCTGGTGCAAATATGAATGCATAAAGCCATTCTAGAGCGCAATTTGAAATTATGCTCAAAATATTATCAAACTGTGCCTACCCCTTTTTGCAAAAGTGTTTCTACTGGGTTTATATCCCAAAGGGATCTTAAAAAACAGAAAGGGACCCACGTGTGCAAAAAATGTTTATGGTAGCCCTTTTTGTAGTGGCAAGAAACTGGAAACTAAGTGGATACCCATTGGTGGGAGAATGCCTGAATAAGTTATTGCATTCAATTCTGTGGAGTATCACTATTCTATAAGAAATGATCAACAGATCAACAGAATGATTTCAGAGAGTTCTACAGAGACTTACATGAACTGATGCTAAGTGAAATGAGCAGAACCAGGAGATCACTGTGCATGCCAACAACAAGATTATACAATGATCAATTCTGATAGACATGGCTCTTTTCAACAATGAGATGACTGAGGCCAATTTCAATGATCTTGTGATGAAGAGAGTCATTTGTACCCAGAGAGAGGACTCTGGGAACTGAATATATATTACAACATAACATTATAACTCTTTGTTGTTGTTCACTTGCATTCTTTTTTCTCATTTTTTTCTCTTTTTGTTCTGATTTTTTTTGTGCAGTAAGATAATTGTATAAATGTCTATATATATTGAATTTAACATATTTTTTCACATATTTAACATATATTCAATTACTTAACATCTAAGGGAGAGGGTGGAGGGAAAAAGAGGAAAATTTGGAACACAATCTTTTACAGGGCTCAATGTGTGAAAATTTTTCAATGCACATGTTTTGAATTAAAAAACAAAAACTAATTTACTTATTTAGTGCCATACCAGTCAAACTCCCAAGAAATTATTTTACAGATCTAGAAAAAATAGTAGCAAAATTCATTTGGAAGAACAAAAGGTCAAGAATTTCAAGGGAATTAATGAAAAAAAAAGGCAGATGAAGGTGGCTTTGCTGTACCAGATCTAAAACTCTATTATAAAGCAATGGTCATCAAAAACATTTGGTACTGTCTGAGAAATAGAGCAGTTGATCAGTGGCATAGGATAGGATACCAGGACATATTAGGTAATAACTATAGAAATTTAGTTTTTGATAAACTCAAAGACCCCAACTTTTGGGATAAGTACTCACTATTTGATAAAAACTGCTGGGAAAATTGGAAACTAGTGTGGAAGAAACTAGGGCTTGACCCACACCTAACAACACATACCAAGAGAAGATCTAAATGGGTTCATGATTTAGATATAAAGAGTGATATTATATGCAAATTAGAAGAACATACGATAGTTTACCTCTCAGACCTGTGGAGATGGAATAAATTTATGTCCAAAGAAGATCTGGAACTCTTAATTGAACACCAGATATATAATTTTGATTATATTAAGTTAAAAAGTTTCTGTACAAACAAAACTAATGCAGACAAGATTAGGAGGGAAGCATTAAATTGGGAATCATCTTTACATTTAATGGTTTTGATAAAGGCCTCATTTCTAAAATATATAGAAAATTGTCTCATATTTATAAGAATTCAAACCATTCTCCAATCGATAAATGTTCAAAGGATATGAACAGACAATTTTCATATGATGAAATTAAAACCATTTTCAGTCATATGAAAAGTTGCTCCAAAACACTATTGATCAGCGAAATGCAAATTAAGACAACTCTGAGATAACACTACACACCTGTCAGATTGGCTAAAATAACAGGAAATGATAATGACAAATGTTGGAGTGGATGTGGGAAAACTGGGACGCAGATATATTATTGGTGGAACTGTGAACGGATCCAGCCATTCTGGAGAGTAATTTGGAACTATGCTGAAAAAGTTATCAAACTGTGCATACTCTTTGAACGCGCAGTGTTTCTATTGGGCTTACATCCCAAAGAGATCTTAAAGGATAGAAAGGGACCCACATCTGCAAGAATGTTTGTGGCAGCCGTTTTTGAACTGGCTAGAAACTGGAAACTGAATGGATGCCCATCAATTGGAGAATGGCTGAACAAATTATGGTATATGAATGTTATGGAATATTATTGCTCTGTAAGAAGTGACCAGCAGGACGATTTCAGAGAGGCCTGGAGGGACTTGCATGAACTGACACTGAGCAGAACCGACAGAAACGAGCAGAACCAGGAGATCATCATACACAGCAACAACAGTATTACATGATGATCAATTCTGATGGACATGGCTCTCTGCAACAAAGAATTGTCTCAAACCAGTTCCAATTGTTCACTGAAGAAAGCCACATACACCCAGAGAAAGGGATATGAAATGTGGACCACAACATAACATTTTTATGCCCTCCATGGATGTTTGTTTGCATTGTGTTTCCTTTCGCAGATTTTTTTCTTGTAGACATGATTTTTCTTGCACAGCAAGATAAGCATGGAAATATGCACACATATATTCAATTTGTTGTTGACATATTAACATGTAAAAAAAGACAATTGCCATGAATTCAATTTTAAACCATCAGTAATGAGAACAGGTCCATAAGTCCATAAGTAAGGTAAATTTACCTGAATACACTCAATGTTCATTTCACGATATTTTTTCTCCTAACTCAATTAGTTGAAAAGTTAATGAACTGGTCAAAGTCACTATTGCATAACTTTTATTTGCAAAATTTGAAGGTTGAACAAAGTGCTTTAAGATTACAAAATGTTCATATTATGTTGACATTTGAAAATGTGAAAATGGATTATCTTGAAAATTGAAAAGCAGTACAAGATAATAGAAATTTAAATCAACGTCATTTTCTTAAATATCATGATGAGAATAGTTCCATATTAATCCTTAGTTCCATATTTCTCATCTTCTACATCTGCCCAATAGATATTCTCCCCTGGATCTTTGATCCTCGCTACAATCATGTCATTTTTTGCCTTTATTTATTCCATAATGGATGGTTCAGAGCAGACTGATCAGCTGTGTTGGGACTAAACTAGGCATTGCCTTTCTCAGCTTCTTTATGGGATAATGATATGAGGCTTGGAAACCAATTACAATTTGATGGACACAAATCCCTAAACTACCTCATCAAAGCATTGCTATGTCCTCAATCACAATCTTTCTATCACATCTACTGGGAATAACAAATCTCATCCTAGGGACAACCCTCATGTGTCAGAGTATTATCTGGCTTCAGCCTCATTTGAATTTGGTTCTTTTGTAAAATGCTAATATTTAATTATACAACCTCATTATGATTTATGTCTAATCAATTATTCTTTAGACTATTTCCCTCTGTATTAGAAGAGTGCTATCTAGGATAGAAGCCCCTCTTTTAAAAGGTTAATAACACCTTATAGTTGTATTGTTCATTGCCATTTCAGAGTTCATTCACATCCATTATTTCATTTGATTTGATCTTTATAAAAATCTTACGAGGTAAGTAGGGCATATATTATTATGCCAGTTTTATAGAAGAGGCAATAAATATCTAACAATTTTAAGTTAATTCTTTCACTCAAGGGCTTGGAGGGGGTGGAGCAAAGAGGGTGGAGTGAAAACATGACTCTGTGCTTCCTCCTCCGATCCTCTCTCAAATCAACAATAAAATAAGCCTCTTAACTGATCTTCAAGTCAAGGAATCAAGAAATATTTGGACACTGCTTGCTGATATCTCTGAAGAACTTTACATCAGGTTTATCTAACTCAGACAGAGGGATAAACAGTGCTGTAGGCCGGAAGTAAGGGTCGGACTCAGCTCACTGTGGCAGAAACTCCAAACTCCAAACTCCAAACTCCAAACACCTGGAGTTTATCTGAGGTACTAGGGACACTCTGTCTTGATTGGGGACAGGTGTTCTGTTAGACTTGCCTTGTTTAAGGAGTAATTCGGACTTAGTCCTAGCTCCCACCAGCCCAGCACCTTAAGTTAATTCACCGAAGTGCCCCAGGGCAAAGAACTTCAGCCTCCATTTTTCCAAGCCTTAAAGAGACATCCACACTGTCTAAAAAAATGAAGAAGCAAAAGAGAGCTCTCACCATAGACAGCTTTTATCGAGAGAAAGAAGAGATGACCCCAGATCCTGAGGTTCCTTTAGACAAAATTCTTGAGGAAGTTATTAAGGACAATAACTGGTCCCTTTTTCAAAAGGACTTTCTGGAAGATTGCATAAAGAATCTCAAAAGAGAGCTGGAGGATAAATGGGAAAAAAAAAAACTTAAATCAGTGCAAGAAGAAAATGATAACCTGCAAAAGAGATATGAAAGAGACACCAATTTATTGAAAAATAAAATTAGTGAAGTGGAAAAAGAGTGCAATCAACAAAAAAACTGAATTGGCCAGTTACAAAGAAGCTTAAAAAGGTAACTGAAGAAAACAACATTTTAAAAATAAGAATTGAAGAAATGCAAGTGAATGACTCAATAAGACTTCAAGAATCAGTCAAACAAAAACCAAAAAAATGAAAAATTAGAAGAAAATATGAAATATCTTTCAGGAAAAACAACTGACTTGGAAAATAGATCTAGGAGAGACAATCTAAGGATTATTGGACTTCCTGAAAGCCATGATGAAAAAAAGAATCTAAACACTATCTTCCAGGAAATCCTGAAAGAAAACTGCCCTGAGATTGTAGAATCAAAGGGCAAAATCGCCATTGAAAGAATTTACCGATCACCTCCTGAAAGAGACCCCAAAATTAAAACCCCAAGGAATATCGTGGCTAAATTTCAGGACTATAGCAGCAAGGAAAAGATTCTGTTAGCTGCTAGAAAGGAACAATTCAAATACTGAGGATAAATAATTAGAATCACACATGATCTCTGAGCCTCCACATTGAAGGATTGAAGGGCCTGGAACCAGATATTCAGAAAGACAAAGGAACTTGGATTACAGCCAAGAATAACCTATCCAGCTAGAATGAGCTCATTCAATGATATAGGTGAATTTTACCTATTTCTAATGAAAAGACCAGATCTGAACAAAAAATTCGACATCCAAACAAAGAACTCAAGAGAAGCATAAAAAGATAAAAAGGAAAGGACTCTTGAGAACTTTATTTCTACTAAGGGGATACTTAAAGTTTGGGGGTAAAATAAACTAGATATTACTTTGATAATATGAAAA
Source organism: Myrmecobius fasciatus (assembly GCA_023553655.1). Taxonomy (NCBI): domain Eukaryota; kingdom Metazoa; phylum Chordata; class Mammalia; order Dasyuromorphia; family Myrmecobiidae; genus Myrmecobius; species Myrmecobius fasciatus. The sequence goes on along the minus strand of JAJPUD010020515.1, from coordinate 10,719 downwards.
AGAGAACTAGAGGGGGAAAGGTTGTCATACTGGGGAAAAGAGGGAAAAAGTGGTAAAATAAGATCTAAAAAAAGGAGGTTAAAAACAAGGTAAAATCTCTTGAAGAGGCAAAGGAAACCTAATATAATTGAGAGAAAGAGGGGAGGAAGATGAACATTGTGTAAATCTTACTCTCATCAGGTTAGGCTCTAAAAGTGTATGTCAGACATTTGATTTCACATAGAAACTTCTCTGTTGCTAGAGGGAAGTAGGAGGCAAAGGAGGAAAAGTAAGGGATAAACTAATAGAAGGAAAAATAGAAGAATCAGGGGAAAGGAGTAAAAACAGGGGGAGGGGATCTAAAGGATGGAGTATTGTTTGGGGGAGGGGGTCATCAAAAGCAAAGTACTGAGGAGGGGGGAAGGGAAAAATGGGAAAGGAAAGGGAAAAACATAACTTGGGTAAATAAGATGGCAGGAAATAGAGAATTAGTTATTCTAACTGTGAATGTGAATGGGATGAACTCTCCCATAAAGCGAAAGCAGATATCAGACTGGATTAAAAACCAGAATCCCACAATATGTTGGCTACAAGAAACACAACTAAACCATAGTGACACATATAGGATAAAGGGCTGGAGCAGAACCTATTATGCTTCAGGTTAACAAAAAAATGTAGGGGTAGCAATCCGTATCTCAGATCAAGTAAAAGCCAACATAGATCTAATCAAAAGAGATAAGGAAGGAAATTGTATTCTATTAAAGAGTACCATAGATAATGTAGCATTATCAATACTAAATATATATGCACCAAGTGCAATAGCATCCAAATTCCTAGGGGAGAAATTAGGAGAGATGCAAGAAGAAATAGATAGCCAAAGTATTCTAGTGGGTGATCTCTACCTTGCTCTCTAAAAATTAGATAAATCAAACCACAAAATAAACAAGAAAGAAACTAGGGAGGTAAACCAATTGTTAGAAAAGTTAGGTATGATAGATATATGGAGAAAGTTGAATGGAGACAGTAGGGAGTTTACTTGTTTCTCAGCAGTCCATGGAACTTACACAAAAATTGACCATGTGTTGGGGAATAAAAACCTCAAAATCAAATGCAGAAAGACAGAAATAGTAAATGCATCCTTTTCAGATCATGATGCAATAAAGACCACATGCAATATAAGGCCAGGAGAAAATAAACCACAAGTAAATTGGAAATTAAATAATCTAATCCTGAAGAATGAATAAGTGAATGGGCAAATCATAGACAGAATCAATAATTTCATCCAGGAGAATGACAATAAGGAGACAACATACCAAAATTTGTGGGATACGGCCAAAGCAGTTATAAGGGGCAATTTTATACCTCTAGATGCTTACTTGCATAAAATAGAAAAAGAAAAGAAAAACGAATTGGGTTTATTATTAAAAAAAACTAGAAAAAGAACAAATTAAAAACCCTCAATTAAATACCAAATTGGAAATTCTAAAAATAAAAGGAGCAATTAATAAAAATGAAAATGAGAAAACTATTGAATTAATAAATAAAACTAAGAGTTGGTTCTACCAAAAAACCAACAAAATAGATAAGCCTTTAGTTAATTTGATAAGAAAAAGGAAGGAGGAAAATCAAATTGTTAGTCTCAAGGATGATAAGGAAGAACTTTCCTCCAATGAATAGGAAATTAGAGCAATAATTAGGAGTTACTTTGCCCAACTTTATGCCTGTAAGTTTGATAATCTAAATGAAATTGGGGAATATCTACAAAAATACAGATTGCCCAGGTTAAAAGAAGTGGATATAAATTATTTAAATAGCCCCATATTAGAAAAAGAAATAGAACAAGCTATTAACCTACTGCTAAAGAAAAAATCTCCAGGGCCAGATGGATTTACATGTAAATTCTACCAAACATTCAAAGAACAATTAATACCAATACTATGTAAACTATTTGAAAAAATAAGGACAGAAGGTATACTGCCAAATTCCTTCTATGAGACCGATATGGTGCTGATAGCTAATCCAGGTAGGGTGAAAACAGACAAAGAAAACTGTAGACCAATTTCCCTAATGGATATTGAGGCAAAAATTTTAAATAAGATATTAGCAATGAGATTACAGAAAGTTATCCCCAGGATAGTACACTATGACCAAGTAGGATTTATACCAGAGATGCAGGGCTGGTTCAATATTAGGAAAACTATTAGCATAATTAATTATATTAACAACCAAACTATCAAAAAACATATGATTATCTCAATAGATGCAGAAAAAGCCTTTGATAAAATCCAACATCCCTTCCTATTAAAAACACTAGAGAGTAGAGGAATAAAAGGGCTTTTCCTTAAAAAGATCAGTAGCATCTATTTAAAACCTTCAGCAAGCATCATATGTAATGGAGACAAACTAAAACCATTCCCAATCAGATCAGGAGTGAAACAAGGCTGACCACTGTCACCATTACTATTTAATATTGTATTAGAAATGTTAGCTTTAGCAATAAGAGAAGAAAAAGAGATAAAGGAATTAGAGTAGGTTATGAAGAAACCAAATTATCAGTCTTTGCAGATGACATGATGGTATACTTAGAGAACCCTAGAGACTCAACTAAAAACATACTAGAAACAATTCACAACTTTAGTAAAGTTGCAGGATTCAAAATTAATCCACATAAATCATTAGCATTTTTATATATTATCAACAAAATTCAGCAGCAAGAGATACAAAAAGAAATTCCATTCTAAATAACAGATGATAGGATAAAATATTTGGGAATCTATCTGCCAAGGAAAAGTCAGAATGTATACGAACTAAACTACAAAACACAATCCTAATCAATTGGAAAAACATTAAGTGATCATGGGTAGGCAGAGCGAATATAATAAAAATGACAATACTGCACAAATTAACCTACTTATTTAGTGCCATACCAATCAAACTCCCAAGAAATTATTTTACAATTCTAGAAAAAATAGTAGCAAAGTTCATTTGGAAGATCAAGGATTTCAAGGGGATTAATGAAAAAAAGGCAGATGAAGGTGCCCTTGCTGTACCAGAACTAAAAATATATTATAAAGCAGTGGTCATCAAAACCATTTGCTACTGGCTAAGAAATAGAGCAGTCGATCAGTGGCATAGGATAGGTTATCAGGACAATCTAGGCAATAACATCAACAATTTAGTGTTTGATAAACCAAAAGACCCCAGCTTTTGGGATAACTACTCACTATTCGGCAAAAACTGCTGGGGAAACTGGAAACTAGTGTGGAAGAAAGCTTGACCCATACCTAACACCACATACCAAGATAAGATCTAAATGGGCTCATGATCTAGATATAAAGAGTGATATTGTAAGCAAATTAGAGGAACGTAGTATAGTTTAGATCTCAGATCTGTGGAGATGGAATAAATTTATGTCCAAAGAAGATCTGGAACTCCTAATTGAACACCAGATAGATAATTTTTATTAAATTAAGTTAAAAATTTTCTGTACAAATAAAACTAATGCAGACAAGATTAGGAGGGAAGCATCAAATTGGGAAATCATCTTTACATTTAATGCTTCTGATAAAGGTCTCTTTTCTAAAATATATAGAGAATTGTCACATATGTATAAGAATTCAAGGTACTCTTCAACAGATAAGTGGTCAAGGGATATGAACAGACAATTTTCAGATGATGAAATTAAAACCATCTCTAGTCATATGAAAAGTTGCTCCAAATCACTATAGATCAGAGAAATGCAAATTAAGATAACTCTGAGGTACCACTACACATGTGTCAGATTGGCTAAAATGACAGGAAAAGATAAAGATGAATGTTGGAAGGGATGTGGGAAAGCTGGGACACTAATACATTGTTGGTGGAACTGTGAACGGATCCAACCATTCTGGAGAGCAATTTGGAGCTATGCTCAAAAAGTTGTCAAACTGTGCATACCCTTTGACCCAGCAGTGTTTCTGTTGGGCCTATATCCCAAAGAGTGCTTAGAGGAGGGAAAGGGACCCACATGTGCAAGAATATTTGTGGCAGCCCTTTTTGTAATGGCTAGAAACTGGAAACTGAAGGGATGCCCATCAATTGGAGAGTTGCTGAATAAATTGTGGTATATGAATGTTATGGAATATTATTGCTCTGTAAGAAACGACCAGCAGGATGATTTCAGAGAGGCCTGTAGAGACTTGCATGACCTGATGCTGAGTAAAACGAGCAGAACCAGGAGATTATTATACACAGCAACAAAAATATTACATGGTGATCAATTCTGATGGACATGGCTCTCTGCAACAAAGAATTGTCTCAAACCAGTTCCAAATGTTCACTGAGGAAGACCATATATACCCAGAGAGAGGGATATGAAATAATGGACCACAACATAACATTTTTATGCTCTCTATTAAGGTTTGCTTGCATTGTGTTTCCTTTCTCTGATTTTCTTTTTTTTTTTTTTTCTTGTGGATAGGCTTTTTCTTGCACAACTTGTCAAGTATTTCAACATTATTAACATGTAGTGGACTTCCTGCCATTTAGGGGAGGGGAGGGGCCGGTGGTCAAATTTGTAATGGAAAGCTTGTAAAGATCAATGCTGGGGAACTACCCATACATATGTTATACAAATAAAAAGCTTTAATAAAAAAAGTAACAATAAAAAATTATTTCACTCATTGAAATATTAAATTTTTTCTAATATTCCTTAAGCATTTTTCAGTACCATGATCTGAAAATACAAAAGAAAATAAGGTTTATCATTGGATTTTAGATATCTTTTAATCTAGTTCTTAGATAAACTAAACCAATCAATTAATAAGCATGTGTTAAATGTCTGAGGGCAGCCTGGTTTCACATTGGATAAAATACCAGGCCTGGAATCAGAAATATTTGAGTTCAAATGTGGCCTCAGACCTTACTATGTGTGTGCCCTTGGGCAAGTCATTTAACCTTATTTACTTCAGTTTGCTCACCTGGAGAAGGAAATGACAAATGACTTCAGTATCTTTGCCAAGAAAATGTATTCATAAATAATTGGAAAAATAAGAATTGAGCACAACTGAAATAAGTGGAATGTCAAGTAGGTGCTGAAGATAAAAATAAAAACATGATATAAACTCTGCTATAAAGGTGGAAAATAACATATACAACAAACTTTTGGTGAGGAATTTCTCATTATTTGGAGTACATGTGAGAATACCCTCAAATTTCCTTCCTTTTGTCACAAACTTACATAGCCAATGATCACTACCTCCCCAAATGAAATTTTCCCTTCAATTTTACTTCAGTGAGGAATCATTCTCTACTAGTGAGAATCATTTCCACTTCTATATATTAGTTCTACATTGAAAATATATGATTAATATCTAATGATGAACATTAAATTATAATTACAATGATAAAGAAGTTATTAGATGCTATGTATATTTTTGTGAGTGTGTGTACTCCAATATCTACCATACCTACTATAATAACTATTACTATATCACCATTAAGCCCATGTTTCAAGTTTGATTGTGATATCATTCTTAAATTATACATCAATTCTCTTTGTCTAGAATGTCTACAATATACTCACAGAAGAAAATCACTTCTCTCTTTATTTGTCATTCTTCTATATTCTCCCTGCCATGATCTCCAATCTGGTTACTGAATTCCTTCTCATGAGAATATCCTTTTTTGTATACAATACTACTTGTTGCCACTTCTTTAACCTATCTTAATTTTTTGAACAAAGTATTCAAGTTTTGATGCTTCAATGTAGTCAGTTTCATTCCTTCAAGTCTCAGTGATAACTATGATGCCCAATTTGTCTTCTTTTCTATATAATGACCTTTACTTCTTATATCAATGTGATTAAACTTTGAGTATTCACATATGGATATTTAAAGCAATAGGTTACCTCTACTGATTTTGTCTTCTAAGTATCTGGATTTTTCATTAGCTAGTTATCTTCTTTTAATGCAACTGCTCTCTATGGTTTTTACTTTGATGGACACTAAAAAGATAGATAGATAGAAAGATAGATAGATGGATGGATGAATGAAAATATGAGTACTTTTCTCCCTATTTTGTGAGAAAGGGAAGTCAGACTAACTGAATCCTCAAAGTATCCTACAGGAGAAAAAAGATGTAGCATGTGTCAGATAGTTAAGACCTTCACCATGACCACTTCATCTAAAGCTGCAACTCACATTTTGATGGTGATAAGCCAGCTCACTGAATCCAAATACTTTGAGAGTAGCAGTGCTTCTCTGATCAATGATTCTTCTTCCAGGATAAGTATAATTGAAGGGAACAAAGGGTGTTTTTTCCATACTACAACCGACATGAATTGCTAACTAATAGACTGGCAGGCAATCTCAATAGCACTGGGAGTGGCAGCATTCCCTAGACCAATTGACACATTTCTAGGCTAATCCACAAAGACATCATTCCAGAAAGTCACTCTTATGGGACTGTAACGTGGCAACTACTTCTTTGTGTCCTGTGTGAAACTTCAGAAAGGAAATTTGTTAGAACTAAAATCCCAGAGACTATCAAATAATTCAACATCAGAAACTGATATGATTTTAGTGGAAACAATATCAAATAAAAAACTTTTGCCATCTGTTTGCTGATGTTTTCTAATTATCATAATATCCTTCAATCTGACTGATAGCTATGTTGTCTTCTCTCTCATAATCAAAATTATTTCAGGGAAGAGAATGTCTTTTCTTTCTATTCTGTCTTCATAAGGAATTTTAGGTTTAAGCCTTTTTGATTATATATGCAAGACACAAGTCAAATATATTTTTATATGACTTTGTTACATGTACTCCATCCTGATCAGAAATCTATCATCCCTCTATTTAGAGCAGTGAGCCTAGTTCCCAAATACCAACCACATACACAACCACCTTCTAAATCTGTTGTTTAGTACCTAAGCATTTTTTCTTACCTTTTAATGGGTCATAGTGAGAAAAAGAAAACTTATGTTCCTGGACATCCATTTATTTTTTTACTTTGTCTAAGATTTATAGTCTTTAGCAATCAATGAAACATATATTTCTTAAGGACCTTCTATATACTCAGCTTTATTCTAAAGCTTTGAGGTACAAAGTGAAAATATATGCTCTCTATAATTTACATTCTAATAGAGGAGATACACACACACATATAATACACATACTTCAAAATATACAAAATAAGTACAATGTACTTTAGGGAGAGAAGATATATTTTAGATTAATTCTTAAAGATAGTTCTGTGTTCTCATAAATAACCAGAAATAGGTAGTTAATTCTGACAATTCTTTCAAAGTTCTTTATAATGTATGAGTTCTATCCAAGAGATAAATGGCAGTCCCCTTTATGTTATTATCTTATTGATGGATACTTGTCTTGGCATCACAGAGTAAGGAAATTACCATCCATAACCACCCTTCTCTTCTTCCTATAATCCTTGCTAAATGACATCCTACTTAATCCTTTCCACAATTCTCTTATTATTATTAATTTTTGACAAGTACCTGTTTCATCCTAATAAACAAGAGCTTTGAATTAGCTTTTATTATTATATCAAAATAAATACATTCTTTTTCCCAATTTCTATCTTTTTGTGATGTTCTCCTACTCTCCAAATTTTAGAAATTAATTATTTCTCCCCAATCAATTCAGATATTTTCCCCTTTCACTGGAGTCCCAATTCCATTTTTAAAAGGAGGTACTTCAGTTGTACTTCCTCAATTTATTGCACATTTTCTGGAATATAGGTTACTCTACTCCCATAATAGAAATCAAAATCACTTTGTTGTGCTCAAAATGTAAATATATCATGCTTTGTTCATACACTGCAAAACTTACTCTATTCTATATATTGGTTGAGGCTTGAATTTGGTTCAATTGAATCAAATTGGTTAAACTGGTTTAGAGTAATAAGGAACAAGCAAACACCTGATACTTGCAAAAGCAGTGGGATAAGGGAAATTGTTGGCTGTGGGGACTTACAAGAGGGTAGAGTTCTTGGTTTGGTTTCCATGCCAGAAGATAGAACTTAAGGAGGACCTCAGGCCAGAGACACCATTGTCTATAGCCAAGGACTAGAAGTGATTACACTATCTACTAAAAAATGAACAATAAAAGGAGAAATAGGGAGAACAAAACTATAAAGAAAACTACAAACCAATTTTCTTAAAGAATATAAATGAAAATGTAAATAAAATATTGATTAGGATATTATAGCAATGTATTTCCAAAATCATATACTATGGCAAAATGGAATTTATGCCACAAATGCAGTTACAATTTAGCATTACAAAAACTATCAGCATAATTGACTGCTAACAACAAAAACAAAAACAAAATCATATAATTATGTCAATAGATACATAAAAGATTCTTGACAAAAAATATAATGCAATTCTTAAAAAAAATGAAAGAAGAAAAGAAAACTAGGTTGCATAGGAACAAATAAAGCCTTTCTTACGATAAATATCTTAAACCATGAGAAAACATTACCTGTAAAGGGGATAAACTTAAATCTTTTGCAGTAGTATCCTGGGAAAGTCAAGGATACCCATGAACACCACTATTATTCAATATTATGGTAGAAATGCTAGCTACAAAGAAAAATTTCTGAGAAGATAATGCAGTAGGTCAGGAAATTTCACGATTTCTCCCACAGAGAAGACAAAATTATACTTCAGGATCAGCATAGAGTGATAAAGACAATTAAGAGTTGGGGCAGAACAATATTATCCTGGAACAATCACAGAAGGAAAATTCTAGGACCAAGATTTGTGAAGTGTAAACACTTATAGGCTAGTTTTGGGAGACTTGGGGCTAACTAGATTGGGAAATATCCTTGGCCCCAGCAAAAGACAGTGCTGGCTCCTCCCAGACAGTGTGAATAATTGGATGTCTAGGTCAGGAAAGACTGAGGGAACCTCTGCTGCTAAGGAATTCCAGACCTAGCTATGCTCCTGAGACTTAGCCCTGAGTGAGAAAGAGTCAGCACATACCTGTAAGTACATAAACAGTGGAACAGGTGTGGGGACCCAGTTGTAAGTCCTTTGGAAGACCAAAGCAAGGTGAGGTCCCTTTAGGGGACTTGGTAGGACCAGCTTCCCCCAGCTGAGAAAATGTGAGTCCCTTCAGAACATTACAGGCAGTCAACATGACCTGAGTTTATTTTTGAGACAGGATACTTTCAAAAATGAAAACATAACAAGAGGCACCTTGACTAATAGAACAAGAAAATGTCACAACCTTAGTTATAGTTTCTTTGGTTTTCTGACATTTATGTAATGTATAAAAATATAAACTCATAGTGGGGTATAAAAGGGAAACTGTAAGAAATAGTTACAAGATGTAAACTTGAACTTGACTGGCCCCATTCATGTTTATTTCACTCATTACTTATTCTAGCACTCACACCAGTTGCTGGCAGACAGGGATACTGCTGGGTACATGAACTAACAAGATGATGGAATCCTTGCTTTGTGTTCCAGGCTAGAAAAATAAAACTGAAAGAGAACCTGAGGCCGGAGACACCATTCTTGATACTCCAGAAGTAGAAGTGATTACACCAACAATCTGCTGCAAATGAGTAGACAAAGAAGAATGAATCAAACCACAGAAATATCTATGAGAATATATAAGATTGGGACTCATCTTCGGAGGAGAATACTGAAATAAGAAACTTTCTACTTCAAAGAGTAACACTAAATGGTCACCTACTATAAAAATAATTCACATAAGAACTTAAAAATGACTTTCAAAAATTAAATGAGAGAGATTGGAGAAAAAAGAAATTGAAAGGAAAGGAAAGGAAAGGAAAGGAAAAATAACCAAGTCAAGAAAAACAAGAAGAACATGAAAAGAAAATCAACCACCGGGAAAAGGAGACCAAAAACATTAAGGCAGAAAATGATTCCTTGACACTACAATTGAGCAAGGGGAAGCCAGCAAAATTATGTATAGAAATAATAAAACAAATTTAAGAATGCAAAAAAAGAGAATGTGAGACATCTCATAAGAAAAAATCACAGAATTGAAAATAAATCTAGAAGAAAAACCACAAGGATAATTGGGTTACCTGAAAATTATTATTAAAAAAAGAATCTTAATACAATAATACAAGAAATAATTAAATAAAATAGTGAAGTGTTACAACAATAGGGGAAAGTAGAAATAGAAAGAGTCTACAAAATACTACCTGAAAGAGGTCTTATGAGGAAAACCTAGAAGAATATCATAGCAAAATCAATAAAAAGGGGGGCGGAGCCAAGATGACGAAGTGAAAAGGTGACTTTCTGCCTCTCCTCCCATCTTCTCTCAAATCAACAATAAAATGACCCTCTGAACTGATCCTCAAGTCAACAAACTCAGAAATATTTGGGCACGGCTCTCTGGAGAACTTCATAGCAGGTTAGTCTGACTCGGACAGAGAGATAAATAGACAACTCCTGTGTAGGCAGGAAGTGAGGGTGGGACTCAGCTCAGCTCATTGTGGCAGAAATTCCAAACTCCAAACACCTGGAGTTTATCTGAGGCACTAAGGACACTCTGCCCTGAATGGGGGCAGGTGTTCTGGCAGAATTGCCTTGTTTAAGGAGTAATTCTGACTTAGTCCTAGCCCCCACTGGCCCAGCACCTTAAGTTAACTCCCGAGGTGCCCCAGGGCAAAGCTTTTCAGCCCCGGTTTTTTTGTTTTTTTTCCCCACCTTAAAGAGATATCCAAGCTGTCTAAAAAAATGAAAAAGCAAAAGAGAGC
>JAJPUD010020514.1:0-24568 GCA_023553655.1 Myrmecobius fasciatus | reverse complement strand
TGGGATAAGTATTCACTATTTGACAAAAACTGCTGGGAAAACTGGAAACTAGTGTGGAAGAAATTAGGGCTTGACCCACATCTAACACCACATACCAAGATAAGATCTAAATGGGTTCATGATCTGGATATAAAGAGTGATTTTGTAAACAAGTTAGAGGAACATAATATAGTTTACCTCACAGACCTGTGGAGATGGAATAAATTTATGTCCAAAGAAGAACTGGAACTTTTAATTGAAAACCAGATAGATAGCTTTGACTATATTAAATTAAAAAGTTTTTGTACAAACAAAATCAATGCAGACAAGATTAGGAGGGAAGCAATAAATTGGGAAATCATCTTTACATTTAAGGGTTCTGATAAAGGTCTCATCTCTAAAATATATAGAGAATTGTCTCATATTTATAAAAATTCAAGCCATTCTCCAATCAATAAATGGTCAAAGGATATGAACAGACAATTTTCAGAGGATGAAATTAAAACTATTTATAGTCATATGAAAAGGTGCTCCAAATCACTATTGATCAGAGAAATGCAAATCAAGACAACCCTGAGATACCACTTCACACCTGTCAGATTGGCTAAAATGACAGGAAAAGTTAATGATGAATGTTGGAGGGGTTGTGGGAGGGCTGGGACACTGATGCATTGTTGGTGGAGCTGTGAACGGATACAGCCATTCTGGAGAACAATTTGGAGCTATGCTCAAAAAGTTATCAAACTGTGCATACCCTTTGACCCAGCAGCATTTCTATTGGGCTTATATCCCAAAGAAATCATAAAGAAAGGAAAAGGCCCCACATGTGCAAGAATGTTTGTGGCAGCCCTTTTTGTAGTGGCTAGAAACTGGAAATTGAATAGATGCCCTTCAATTGGAGAATGGCTGAATAAATTATGGTATATGAATGTTATGGAATATTATTGTTCTGTAAGAAATGACCAGCAAGATGATTTCAGAGAGGCCTGGAGAGACTTACATGAACTGATGCTGAGTGAAATGAGCAGAACCAGGAGATCATTATACACAGCAACAACAGTACTATATGACGATCAATTCTGATGGACATGGCTCTCTTAAACAATGAAATGTTTCAAACCACCTCCAATTGTTCACTGAAGAGAGCCATATACACCCAGAGAGAGGGATGCGAAATGTGGACCACAACATAACATTCTCATACTCCTTGATTGATGTTTGCTTACATTGTGTTTCCTTTATCTGATATATCGTTCGTGTAGATAAGATTTTTCTTGCACACCAATGATAAGTTTGGAAATATGTATACATATATTTGATTTGCCAATATTTTAACATAATTAACATGTAGTGGATATCCTGCCATCTAGGGGGAGGGGTGGGGAGTTGGGGGGAAAAATTTGTAACGGAAAACTATGTAAGGGTTATTGTTGAAGAATTACCCACACATATGTTATTCAAATAAAATAAAAATTAAAAAAAAATAAATAAAAAATGAACCTTACTTGTCTGTTTGTTTTCCAGTAAAAGAGGGAAGATAATACCTATAGTAGTGACCTCACAGGCCTATTGGAAGCTCAAAGGAGATTGTGTATGGCAAATACTTTGAAAGTTTTAATATACTATCTAAATATCAATTGATGCTACTAAGAGTCAGAAGAGTCCAAAGGTGCAGTCAGAATCAATAGTTTCAGATCAAAGCAAGAGTTCCAAGGATGCTAAACTTCACCTACAAACTCTGTAAAAGTGCTTTAAAAATTTTCAAAGGTTTTTGTATATGTTGTTTCATTGGAACTTTGATAACAATTCTATGCAGGTAGTCATATCAACTATTCAAATATATCTGAGATTTCATCCTTTCAGAAGTTACCTTCAATCATTCAATAATAGCTAACAATTACAAAATGTTTACTATGTGCTTGGCATTGTGTTAAGAGTTTTACAATTATTATCTCATTTGATATTCACAATAGCCTAGGGTCATAGGTGTTGTTATTATCCGATTTTACAGATGAGAAAACTGAAAAATTAAGCATGTTACCCATATTCAGCTAATGAGAGTCTGAAACAAAGTTTGAACTGAGGTCTTTCTGATTACATTCCTGGTACTATGATTGCTGAATGACTTTTACTTATATAACCCTTTCATGCCTGTCTGAAAGATGGTTTTCTTCTAAAGTCAAATCTAGAGGTCTACCTAAAATAAAATAATAAATAAATAAATAAATAATAAAAAATAAAAAATACAGTGATTATGACCATTTTTAAATGAAGAAACTGGTCCTTAAAAAGTTAAACGACTCACCCATAATGTAAGTATTGAATTTCTGAGATAGGATTGTAACCCTTTCAGGTATAGCACTCTATTGACTATGTTATATTGCCTCCTAAACAAGCAACACCTGAAAATTTTTAAGTCTGGTATTTAGGGATATCTTCATTCCCCTGATCTAAGTCAAGGCTTTGTAAACATTTTTCAATTGTGACCCCTTTTTGCCCTAGAAACTTTTGTATGGCCACAGGTATGTAGGCATGGGTATACAAATCAAACAATTATGAAAATAAAACACAATTTTGTAACCCCCACATTCAGTTATGTCAACACATATGGGGTTGAGACCCACATTTTAAGATCTTTGATCTAGATGACATAATAAACAGAACTTCAAGCCTAGAATCAGGTAGACCTGAGTTCAAATATGACCTCAGATCCTTCCTAGTAGTTTGATCCTCATTAAGTCACTTAAGTTCCATTTGCCTCAGCGGAGCCAAAATGGCTAACTGCAGACAGCATTCTCTGTGAGTGCCTGAGACCTTCCCTCAGACCCAAATAAATTGAGCCTCTGAACTGGTTTTGGAGTGAGGGCTCCACCAAACACTTGGACTACAACGCACTTCTATCAACAATCTACTTTGAAAAAACTCCAGAAAAGGTTAGACTCAGGGGAATCGGCCACTTGATGCAATCAGAAGCCAACGTGCCCTGGGCAGAAGTCGGGCTGTGACAGAGGCAGATTTTAGGCACCCATGAAGTCCCTGGGAGACGCCTGGGCCACTTTGCTCTGCTTGCGGGCAGGTGCTTTGGCAGATCTGCCTTTGGTAAAGGGTGGATTGAGAGCAGTTATAGTGTAGTCCAAGTGCAGATCTAGCTGCCCAGCCTCAGACCAGAAGTCACCTCGGCAAACTGCCCCATGGCAAATAGAAACTGCAGTAGTACTCCCTGCTGGTGACTGATACCTCAACTCAAAAGCATGAGTAAGAAGCAGAAGTGAGCTCTCACCATAGACAGCTTCTAAAAAGAGAAAGTAGGGCAGTCCCCAGATCATGAGATTCTGAAAACAATCCCAGATGAAGCCACAAAGGCGGCCTTAAGCTGGTCTCCTTCTCAGAAGGCTTACGTGGAAGTTTTCATAAAGAATCTCAAAAGAGAGCTAGAAGAAAAATGGTGAAATAAATTGAGATCAGTGCAACAGAGATATCAAAAACTGGAAAACAGGACTGGTGAATTGGAAAAAGTAAACAATTCACTGAAAAACAAAATTGGTGAATTGGAAAAAATCACCAATTCACTGGAAAATAAAAAATGGTGAATTGGAAAAAGACAACAATTCACTGAAAAATAAAATTGGCAAAATGGAAAAAAATGCATTGAACCAAAAAATTCAATTGGCCAGTTACAAAAGGAGCTAAAAAGATAACTGAAAGAAATAATACTTTAAAAATTAAAATTGTACAAATAGAAGTAAATGACTCAATAAGACTTCAAGAATCAGTCAAACAAAAACAAAAAAATGAGAAAAATAGAAGAAAATATGAAATATCTCCTAGGGAAAACAACTGACTTGGAAAACAGATCCAGGAGAGACAATCTAAAGATTATTTGACTCCCTGAAAGCCACGATGAAAAAAAGAACCTGGATGTTATCTTCCAGGAAATCATGAAAGAGAATTGCCCTGATGTTTTAGAATCAGAAGGCAAAATTGGCATTGAAAGAATTCACGAATCACCACCTGAAAGAGACCCCAAAATCAAAACCCCAAGGAATATCGTGGCCAAATTTCAGGACTATCACACCAAGAAAAGGATATTGCAAGCAGTTAGAAAGAAACAATTCAAATATCAAGGAACTGTAATTACAATTACACAAGATCTCTCAGCTTCCACATTAAAGGATCAAAGGGCCTGGAATCAGATATTCTGAAAGGCAAAAGAATTTGGATTACAGCCAAGAATAAGTTATCCAGCTAGAATGAGCATCATCTTCCAGGGAAGAAGATGCTCATTCAATGATACAGGAGAATTTCACCTATTTCTAATGAAAAGATCAGATCTGACCAAAAAATTTGACCTCCAAATACAGAACTCAAGAGAAGCATAACAAGGTAAAACAGGAAAGAACAATTTAGAACTATATTTCTACTATAGGTATCCTTAAAGAATGGGGGTATAATTCAATTTTTCATTGATAATAATGGAAAGGAAATTAGAGGTAGAAGGGATACCATACTGAAAAAAGGGTGGGGGGAAAAAGGAGGCAAAAGAAAGTACAAATAAAGGAGGTAAAATAAGACAAAATCTCATAAAGAGACATAGAAGATCTAATATAATTGAGGGAAAGAAGGGAGGGTGATGAGTATTGTGTAAACCTTACTCTCATTAGATTGCACTCTAAGAGAGTATATGAGACACATTTGGCTTCAAAGAAGGGCCTGACCCTCCTTGTGGGAAGGTGGGAGGGAAAGGAGGAAAGGAAAGGGATAGACTAATAGAAGGATTAGGGGAAAGGTATAAAGGGAAGGGAGGGATTCTAAAGGGGGGTGGACTGTTGGTGGGAGGTGGTCATAAAAAATAAAGTACTGGGGAGGGTGGAAGGGAGAGGGGGAAGGGAAGAGACAATCATAACTCTGGCTAAATAAGATGGCAGGGAATACAAATATAGTTATTTTAACTGTGAATGTGAATGAGATGAACTCTCCCATAAAACGGAAATCGGTAGCAGACTGGATTAAGAGGCAAAATTCTACAATATGTTGTTTACAAGAAACTCATCTAAAACATGGAGATACATACAGAGTGAAGGTAAAGGGCTGAAGCAGAATCTTCTATGCTTCAGGTGAACAAAGAAAGGCAGGGATAGCAATCCTTATCTCCGATGAAGTAAAAATAGAAACAGATCTAATTAAAAGAGATAAGGAAGGAAACTATATTTTACTAAAGAGTACCATAGACAATGAAGTGGTATAAATACCAAAGATATATGCACCAAGTGGTATAGCATCCAAATTCCTAGAGGAGAATCTAAGAGAGATGCAAGGAGAAATAGACAATAATACTATACTAGTGGGAGATCTCAACCTTGCTCTCTCAGAATTAGATAAATCAAATCACAAAATTAATAAGAAAGAAGTTAGTGAGGTAAACAAAAGGCTAGAAAATTTAGGTATGATAGATCTCTGGAGGAAATTGAATGGGGATAGAAAGGAGTATACTTTTTTCTCAGGGGTTCATGGAACTTATACAAAAATTGATCATGTGTTAGGGCATAATCAAATGCAGAATACCAGAAATAGTAAATGCATACTTTTCAGATCATGCTGCAATAAAACTCACATGTAATATAAGGCCAGGAGAAAATAGACCACAATTTAATTGGACATTAAATAATTCAATCCTGAAAAGTGAATGGGTGAAAAAGCAAATTATAGACACAATCGATGATTTCATCCAGGAGAATGATAATAATGAGACAACATACCAAAATTTGTGGAACATGGATAAAGCGGTTATAAGGGGTAATTTTATATCTCTAGGGGAAGCTAGATTGCACAGTGGTTAGAGCACCAGCCCTGAAGTCAGGAGGACCTGAGTTCAAATCAGGTCTCAGACACTTCCTAGCTGTGTGACCCTGGGCAAGTCACTTAACCCAAATTGCCTCAGCAAAAAAAGCAAAAAAAAATTATATCTTTAGATGCTTACTTGCATAAAACAGAGAAAGAGAAGATCAATGAACTAGGCTTACAATTAAAAAAATCTAGAAAAAGACCAAATTAAAAATCCTCAATTAAATACCAAATTGGAAATTCTGAAAATTAAAGGGGAGATCAATAAAATTGAAAATAAGAAAACTATCAAATTAATAAATAAAAGTAAGAGTTGGCTTTATGAAAAAACCAACCAAATACAAAAGCCTTTAGTTTATTTGATTAGAAAAATGAAAGAGGAAAATCAAATTGTTAGTCTCAAAAATTATAAGGGAGAACTTTCCTCCAATGAAGAGGAAATTAGAGTAATAATTAGGAGTTTCTTTGCTCAACTTTATGCCAATAAATTTGATAATGTAAATGAAATTGAGGAATATCTACAAAAATATAGATTGCCTAGGTTAACAGAAGAGGAAATAAATTATTTAAATAGCTCCATGTTGGAAAAAGGAATAGAACAAGCTATTAATCAACTCCCTAAGAAAAAATCTCCAGGGCCAGATGTATTTACATGTGCATTTTACCAAACATTCAAAGAACAATTAATCCCAATACTATATAAACTATTCAAAAAAATAGGGAAAGAAGGTGTACTACCAAATTCTTTCTATGACACAGATATGGTGCTGATAGCTAAACCAGGTAGGGAGAAAACTGAGAAAGAAAACTATAGACTCATTTCCCTAATGAATATTGATGCAAAAATTTTAAATAAGATTTTAGCAATGAGATTATAGAAAGTTATCCCCAGGATAATACACCATGACTAAGTAGGATTTATACCAGGAATGCAGGGCTGGTTCAATATTAGGAAAACTATTAGCATAATTAATTGTATTAATAACCAAATTAACAAAAACCATATAATTATCTCAATAGATGCAGAAAAACCCTTTGATAAAATCCAACACCCATTCCTATTAAAAACCCTGGAGAGTATAGGAATAAATGGGCTTTTCCTTAAAATGATTAATAGTATCTACTTAAAACCTTCAGCAAGCATCATATGTAATGGAGTTAAACTAGAACCATTCCCAATAAGATCAGGAGTGAAACAAGGCTGCCCAAAGTCACCATTATTATTTAATATTGTATTAGAAATGTTGGCTTTGGCAGTAAGAGAAGAAAAAGAAATTAAAGGAATTAGAGTAGGTAATGAGGAAACCAAATTATCACTCTTTGCAGATGACACGATGATATACTTAGATAACCCTAAAGACTTATGTAAAAATCTACTAGAAACAGTTCACAACTTTTGCAAAGTTGCAGGATACAAAATAAATCCACATAAATCATCAGCATTTTTTAAATATTACCAATAAAGCTCAGCAGCAAGAGATTCAAAAAGAAATTCCATTCAAAATAACTGTTGATAGTATAAAATTTTTGGGAATTTATCTGCCAAAGGAAAATCAAAAACTATATGAACTAAATTACAAAACACTTTCCACACAAATAAAACCAGACCCAGTCAATTGGAAAAACTTAAAATGCTCATGGGTAAGCTGAGTGAATATAACAAAAATGACAATACTACCCAAACTAATTTACTTATTTAGTGCCATACCAATCAAACTCCCAAGAATTTATCTTACAGATCTAGAAAAAATAGTAGCAAAATTTATTTGGAAGAACAAAAGATCAAGAATTTCAAGATAATTAATGAAAAAAGGCAGATGAAGGTGGCCTTGCTGTACCAGATCTAAAACTATATTACAAAGCAGCGGTCATCAAAACCTTTTGGTACTGGCTGAGAAATAGAGTAGTCGATCAGTGGAATAGGATAGAATCACAAGACAAACTAGGCAATAACTATAGCAATTTAGTCCTTGATAAACCCAAAGACCCCAGCTTCTGGGATAAGTACTCAGTATTTGACAAAAACTGCTGGGAAAATTGGAAACTAGTGTGGAAGAAATTAGGGCTTGACCCACCCCTAACACCACATACCAAGATAAGATCTAAATGGGTACATGACCAGGATATAAAGAGTGATACTATAAGTAAATTAGAGGAATGTAATATAGTCTGCCTCTCAGACCTATAGAGATGGAAAAAATTTACGTCCAAAGAAGAACTGGAACTCTTAATTGAAAACCAGATAGATAACTTTGACTATATTAAGTTAAAAACTTTTGTACAAACAAAACCAATGCAGTCTAGATTAGGAAGGAAGCAATAAATTGGGAAATCATCTTTACATTTAAGGGTTCTGATAAAGGTCTCATCTCTAAAATATATAGAGAATTGTCTATATTTATAAAAATTCAAGCCATTCTTCAATCGCTAAATGGTCAAAGGATATGAACAGACAATTTTCAGAGGATGAAATTAAAACTATTTTTAGTCCTATGAAAAGGTGCTCCAAATCACTATTGATCAGAAAAAATTAAATCAAGACAACACTGAGGTACCATCACCCACCTGTCAGATTGGCTAAAATGACAGGAAAAGTTAATGACAAATGTTGCAGGGGATGTGGGAAGTCTGGGACATTGATGCATTGTTGGTGGAGCTGTGAACGGATACAGCCATTCTGGAGAGCAATTTGGAACTATTCTCAAAAAGTTATCAAACTGTGCATACCCTTGACCCAGCAGCATTTCTATTGGGCTTATATCCCAAAGAAATTATAAAGGAAGGAAAGGGCCCCACATGTGTAAGAATGTTTGTGGCAGCCCTTTTTGTAGTGGTTAGAAACTGGAAACTGAATTGATACCTTTCAATTGGAGAATGGCTGAATAAATTATGGTATATGAATATTATGGAATATTTTTGTTCTGTAAGAAACGACCAGCAGGACGATTTCAGAGAGGTCTGGAGAGACTTGCATGAACTGATGCTGAGTGAAATGAGAACCAGGAGATCATTATACACGGCAACAACAATACTACATGGTGATCAATTCTGATGGATATGGCTCTCTTTAACAATGAAATGTTTCAAAGCATTTCCAATTGTTCACTGAAGAAAGCCATGTACACCCAGAGAGAGGGATGTGAAATGTGGACCACAACATAACATTCTCATACTTTTGATTGATGTTTGCTTACATTGTCTTTCCTTTATCTGATTTGTCTTTCGTGTAGATACGTTTTTTTTTTTATATAAAGCTTTTTATTTACAAAACATATGAGTGACCTTTCAACATTGACCTTTGCAAAAACTTTTTTCCCAAGCTTTTCCCCTCCTTCCCCCCACCCCTAGATGGCAGGTAATCTAATACATGCTAAACAGGATAAATTATATGACAAATTCAATACATGTATACATATCTATACAGTTATCTTACTGCACAAGAAACATCAGATCTAGAAAGAGAAGAAGAAAAAAACAACCTAAGAAGGAAAACAAAATGCATGGAAATATTCACAGAAAGCGTTAAAATGCTGTGTTGTGGTTCACTCTCAGTTCCCACAGGCCTCTCTCTGGATGTATATGACTATCTTCATCGCAGAACAACTGGTTTGAATCACATCATTGTTGAAGAGTACCATGTCCATCAAAATTGATCATCGTATAGTCTTGTTGCTGTGTATAATGTTCTCCTGGTTCTGCTGATTTCACTCAGCATCAGTTTATGCAAGTCTCTCCAATCCTCTCTGAAATACTCCTGTTGGTCAGTTCTTACAGAACAATAATATTCCATAACATTCATATACCATAATTTATTCAGCCATTCTCCAATTGATGGGCATCTTTTCAATTTCCAGTTTCTTGCCACTACAAAAAGGGCTGCCACAAACATTTTTGCACATGTGGGTCCCTTTCCCTCCTTTAAAATCTCTTTGGGATATAGGCCCAGTAGAAACACTGCTGGGTCAAAGAGTATGCACAGTTTGATAACTTTTTGAGCATAGCTCCAAATTGCTCTCCAGAATGGTTGGATCCGTTCACAGTTCCACCAACAGATGTATCAGTGTCCTAGTTTTCCCACATCCCCTACAACAGTTATCATTATCATTTCCTGTCATTTTAGCCAATCTGACAGGTGTGTAGTGGTATCTCAGAGTTGTCTTAATTTGCATTTCTGTGTAGATACGATTTTTCTTGCACAATAATGATAAGTTTGGAAATATGTATACATATATTTGACTTGTCAAGCATTTTAACATAAATAACATGCAGTGGATATCCTGCCATTTAGGGGAGGGGTGGGGAGTTGGGGGGAAAATTAGTAACAGAAAGCTATTTAAGGGTTAATGTTGAAGAATTACCGATACATATGTTTTGCAAATAAAATAAAATTTAAATAAATAAATAAATAAAATTTAATAAAAAATTCTATTTGCCTCATTGGTCTCCTTTGTAAAATAAGTATAACAATAGTGCCTACTCCTCAGGCTGATAGTAAGGACCAAATGAAATAATTATAAGGCATTTAGCCCAATGCCTGGCACATAAGAGCTGTGTAAATGTTAGTTATTACTATTTTGTAGAAGCCATAGTTGTGCAGAATGTCCTCTCTCTAATATGGCCTTCTAAATGAAAAACTGTCATGTCTAAGAGGAAAGTGCACATTAAGGGAGGTTCCTGTTTATAAATGTTGTTCGATGATCTATTTAAATATTAGAGGGTTCGGGATTTTTTGGGGTGGTTGTTGTTATATTGTTGTGGATAACACATACATGAAAAATTATCTGTATTTAAAAGCATTGTATATGTGAAATATCTGACTACTAGGGGAAAACTTCATAATGAAATGGATAAAATTTATTTAAAATTCAAGTGAATTTCCCTTTTGATGGGAGGGAAGCTTAATTTCTCTCTTTTTGTAGGGGAGAGGGATTAGAGGGAAATTTATAATTCTTATGAGGTCCCAAAAATATATTAAAGTGTATATTGGCCTGTAATCTAGCATTAGTAGCACTTTTGCCAGATTGCTATTGTGAAAAAAAGTGAGTTGGTAATCTTATTTCATCCCAGATATTTTATAGTTTCCATAGGGGCACATCTAGAAAAAGTCTTAAACTTAGGGTCTCCAAAAAGTATCCTCTTGCCTTAAAAATGAGGAAGAGGAGCAGTTAGGTGGCACCGTGGATAGAGCACCAGCCCTGAAGTCAGGAGGACCTGAGTTCAAATGTGGTCTCAGACACTTAACATTCCCTAGCTCTATGACCCTGGGCAAGTCACTTAACCCCAATTGCCTCAGCAAAAAGCAAAAAAAAAAAAAAAATGAGGAAGAACCTTTCTTTGGTCTTAATTGGGCTTATTTCTTTAAGAGAATGATGTAGTCTAAATCTGATGTACATAGATCTAATTGGGTTCCAACTATGGGAAAAAATAGTAGTCTCATTCACTTAAAGATTAGAATGAATGTAGGAAGGTAATGGAGAAAGATAAAATATTTATCATCTAAAAGGAAACATATCTAGTACTGGTATTGTTAAGACAAAGGATATGCATAGTTTTATAACCCTTTGTGTATCCCTCCAAATTGCTCTACAGAATTGTTGATTGAGTTCATCATTTCAACAACAATGAATTAATGTTTAATTTTCCCCATATTGCCTCCAACATTTGTCATTTTCCTTTTCAGTTCTAATCATCAAATCTATTAGTTATGAGATAGTACCTCAAAATTCTTTTAATTTGCATTACTCCAATCAATGATGAGTTAGAACTTTTTTATATGGCTATAAATAGCTATTATTACTTCATCTGAAAATTATCATATCTTTTGATCATGTATCACTTGGAGAATAGCTCTTACATATGTTTGAGAAATGAGGCTTTTGTCAAAGACATGCAGTGATTTTTGTTTTCAAAGTTACTATTGCTAACTTTATTTCTCTCCATCCTCTCCCCCCATTTTTTCTGTTCCTTCTCTCCTTTTACAGGGTATGTTTGTATGGTATTCCCTCTTTGAGCCAATTCTGATGAGAGTAAGGTTGACTCACTACCTTCTCCCTCTTATCCTCCAGTATAAGAGCTTTTTCTTGTCTCTAATGGCAGATAATTTACACCACTCCACTTCTCCCTTTCCCATTCCTCCAGTGCATTCCTCTGTCATCCCTTAAATTCATTTTTAAAGAGATTATCCCTTAAAATTCAACTCATAGCTGTGCCTCTGTCTACATATACTCCTAACTGCCCTAATAATGGAAAAGTTTTTATGAGTTACAAATATTATCCTTCCATGTAGGAATTTAAAGAGATGAACCATTTTTATTAAGTTCCTTCTGATTTCCCTTTCCCGATTAACCCTTTATGCTTTTACACTCTGGGATGTTCTCTGATTCAAGACCATAGTAGGTCTGATTTGTCTTTAC
This sequence comes from Myrmecobius fasciatus, assembly GCA_023553655.1. NCBI lineage: Eukaryota > Metazoa > Chordata > Mammalia > Dasyuromorphia > Myrmecobiidae > Myrmecobius > Myrmecobius fasciatus. The sequence goes on along the minus strand of JAJPUD010020514.1, from coordinate 12,335 downwards.
TATTTATAATGGTACTTCTTATCGTGTTTCATCTCAATAAGATGATTTGCTTTACTTCCTCTTTGTTATCTCTTTTCAAGTACTCTTTTCTGTCTTGTGATGTTTTGGATCCCAGTCACACAAGTGTTTTCCATTAGACATTCAACTATTGATAAAACTATATTATTGACTAGTGTGATTCCACTTTCAACCTTGTGTGACAGACTTTCCCTGCTGATCTTCTAAGTTGCCTTCAGCTGGAAAATTATTTCAGTCCATATTTTTGTGGATTCTGACACACTAAAATTTATTTATACTCAGTATTTAAAGGTATTTGGAGGGGTTTGGGGAAGAGTCAAGTCAGTCCCTGCCTTTACTTCACCTTTCAGTCTAGGTTTTTTTTTTTCTTAGAAATATTTTGTAACTACTATTCTTATGTCATTTTAGCAAATACTTAAAAACTAATCTATTTGGCTGATTGTCAATGACATGCACACTTGAAGGGACCTGAGCTAGTGTTAACCTCAGATATTACCATTGGAGTATTCAAAGTTATAAACAGATTATCTGGATAACCAACTAATGAATACAAGTGTAAATTGGAAGTGACACAAAGATGTCATGACCTGTGTGTATATGTGTGTGGTGTATGTATTCAATATTGAGTGGTGGAAGAGTTCTGTTTAAGAGGTTTTTCTGTATTAATTTATTACATATAATCTTATAGTATGTTATTGAAAAGTAACTGAATTTGAAAGACAAGTTGTGCTAATTAATATTGGGAATATAGAACTAGGGGAGAATTTGGAAAACTCTGACAGTTTGAGTGGCATCAGATCTTAGTTATAATTCTAATTCAATTTTTTAACTCCCAGGTTGACTTAAATTATAACTTTCCCTCTTTTTTTCTATTTTTTTATTTAACAACATAGAATTCTTTGGGTGGACTCTAAGGTCTTTCTAAGGTTTAATGTGCTAAGACTACAAAAGGAAAAACACTGAAATTTTATACTATACTATGGAGTTAATATAATTCTTTGTTGTTTTTGTCACATTGAAAGACATCTCTGACAGTAGTTCTGTACCTTTTTTTCCCCCAATTCCTTATTTTCAATATTTTCCATCCACTACTAATCTTACTATTCTCTTTCCACTGAAGTGTTACCCTGATACAAACTCTGAAGCCTTAAAGGCATCAACTATGCAGATCTTATATACTAGCAGATTGCCTTATATATAGAAGATATGCAATGAATATTTATTGAATTGAATCGAACTGCTGCCAATTGTTCTAACAAAAGCATCAATCTCTCTCCCATTCTGAGGCTACCTGTAAGAAGCTTATAAAAACTGATAGTTGAAGCCTCTGAGTTGATATTCTCCAAACTATCTCATATTCTGGCTACAAGACAATACGTTGAAAGGAGAGAAAATAAAAAGAAGGGAGACTATGACAGAGATGTATTTGTATGGGAGTCTTATTATTTACTTAATTTTCCTTTTATATATGTGTTTGTGTTACACTGTTTAAAATGTATCACTGAAGAAAAAAATCTTGGGCACTGAAAACCATATACTATTTGAAGTCTAAGGCAATAATTTTTATATAAATATTAATTACAATGTGTCTTTTTATAAACCTTCTGAGGTCTCATCTAGTTTCTCAGGTGTATCTGATTCAAGGACTTTGAACCTTTAAGTTAATAGAGAATATTGATGTATCAAGACATAAAGACATTGTTGTAAAATTATTGCCATAATTGGAAAGGATGTTACCAAAGTAAGAATTTAGTCTTAAATGAAATAAGGGGGTCTTATCCATGGAGAAACCTAAAAGTTTTAAAATTAAATTAAGTAAATGAAAGTTGATGCCAATAATTTATCTCTTCAAAGCCACAAAGAAAAACTAAGGGGAATACTAGCAGTCACTGAAGTTAATGTTTAATGAGTAAAGTATTGGATTATACTCTACATATTTAATTTTTAAAATCATATATATTTTGCTGTCTTAATCTGGACCTGTGATTTCAACAATGAGAAGAAATTATTGTGTAAACTCTTTCTCTCAGAATAAATGATCAACTTATCTGTGACAAAGCCTTAGAGACCAGTGTGTGGTATTGAGATTCAATGACTTACTCATGATCACATAGGTATTATGTGTCAGAAACAACACTTGAAATCCTATTTTCCCTAAGGATGGTCCTTTATCTACCATATCATGCTTCTCTGTATTTTATTTGCAATTTTTTACATATAGTTATTACTAATACTGGCTAAAGTTTTTTCATTAATTGACTCAAGGATGAATTCTACTTATTTATTTTTAAATGGCAGGGATTGAAAATACAAGGCTCTTTGGTTTACTTATTAAATTGTCATTTTACTATATACTCAATGATGAAACATACATGAACAGAAGAAAAAAGCACTTCAAAATAAATCATAGCCATTTGGCCTGAGCTGAGCAATTTTAATCCTCTAAAGTAAGGTCATAATGTTTTCCTCCAAATAATTTTGCTGTTTTTATGTTATCCAATGTGGGCGCTGCCAGTAATGTACTGTTCCAGGGACAGAACTCAAACTCAGTGGAAACAATTGAGATAAGCTAATTAGATTAGAGTTGACTTCCCAGTTTCATCATCATTTATTTCCATTACTGGTATGCACTATTTGTTTCTCCAAGAGCATCTAACGCTGATTGACACAGTGAGTTATTCTCTCCTACCTCTTCTTCACTTCTGCCTCACAAACCCAAAGTGAAAACATAAAAGAAAATTCAAGGCAAAAAGAAAAAAATATATTATAAAAACAAAACAAAACAAAACCAAATTGGCGCAGTGAATAGAGCACCAGCCCTGAAGTCAGGATGATCTGAGTTCAAATGTCCTTCAGACAGTCAACACTTCCTAGCTGTGTGACCCTGGGCAAGTCACTTAATCCCAATTGCCTCAGCAAAAACGAACAAAACAAAACAAAACAAAGCAAAACAAAAACAAAAGAAATAACTATAGTGCATTAATTATCCAATAGTTACCAGCTTTTTCTGATCCTTCCTTTTCAAGCATTTCTCAGCTACACCACAATGTCCATTTTCTTGGATTTTGACCAACTATTAAATTAAATGTGAAATTTCTTTGTGCCCCAAATTTATAGACTTTTTTCTGTTCTTTTTGAGAATACATGTCAGAAATGTGGGCTTTACTAGGCAATTTCACATTTTCTTTCAATTCTAGTCTTACATTCTTAGAAACAAACAAAAAAAACCTCCTAATCATTTTTTTATTTTCCATGATTTCATATTTTTAGTTTTTACAAAATTTTATAACTGAATGGACACAGATATTCCCATATTTTAAATAGTGATAAATTATGTTTATGAAAACTGGCTCTTATTGTTTTCCCAAGATTGGATTAGGGATATTTAGAGTCAAGATGAGTGTTCTTCAGTTAAGGCTTTTTATTTAAACCTTCTTTCCTTTCAACTTTCTCATTGCACAGTTATATTAAATCCTGGGATTTTGAGAGACCTTTAATTTTCTTGAATAATTATTAGCTTCCTCCATATGTTTTGCAGGTATTTTTCAGATTCATCTGAGTATAAGGATTCTTTTCTTCTTTTCTATAATAATAAGAGATTTTGTACAATTTGTAACTGACCAAATATCAGATCTCTGAATTTCTTACAGAGGTAAACTATCGTTCCACTTTATATCTCTGGAACATAGGCTTACAACACCACACTATTTTAAATAACATGATATTATGTATTATTTAAGAAAAACTAAGGCTTGAAATAGCATTAAGAAAAACTAAGGCTTGAAATAGCATATTATTTTAAGTGTATGGCAATAACATAATTTTTACATGTAATAGTTTATTTAATTTATTTCCTGTGCTCTATGCCAAAACCTTCCTCTTCCTGTTTTATTCCTATTATGCATCAAACCACTCTCAGGCTTCCCTAATTTTTTGACTTCATATAGGATACTTTCACTTAATATTGCATATGGCCCTTTATGATTCAAAATAAGGTTTGTAAGCACTGTATTTCTCTATTATATATGGCATAATATTATAAAATCAGCTTCAGTTGTTATCTAATTGCACCATAGTTTCCTGTCCATATTCTTACTTCCCAGAAACAAACAAAAAAATAAGCAATCCTGTTTTTTCGTGTGTTCTCCCTAGTATATTAGCCTTATAGTTCATTTCCAGGGCAGCTCTACTTGAATGATCAAAGAAGAATAAAATAACTATAAAAAACAAAGGAAACATTTAATTATGAAAAAAATGGGGGGAAGAGAAAGGGAAGGTCCAAAAAAGTAAAGGACAAGATTGGAGAAGAGATAGGAAAGGAAAAGTTATTCTCCAATTTTCATATGAGATATGTGCCTGAAATGCCCTCTATACTCCTCCTCATCCCTTTGAGTCTACATTGGGCATATATTATCATAGGAACATGGGCATGTCTCACTAAATAAAATTAAATGTCAGAGATAAAGTCAAGATCATTCAGAACTTCAATATAAAGGCATCATAATTATAGACATTGTTTTATCTGGTAGCACATCTCAAATCTGCACATTATCCTTCATGGAAACCTAGCCTATTCTTCTTCACTATTTTGGCCTGGGTTTCCTTTACAATACAGATATGCTTTTGGATAATTTTTTAAAAAGAAAGTCCACTGGGCTTTTTTGTTTGTTTGTTTTGAAAACATAGACATGTGAAGTGCAAAAGAGATCAGAAGACCTGAATTTGAAATTTAGCCTTGTTATTTGTTTCCAGTGTAACACTGGGTAAGTACTTAACTTCTTTGAGTCTTAGTTTCCTTACCTGTAAGAATAAGGCATAAAGATGATGATTTTTAATGTCACTTTTATCTCTAAAATCTATGACTCTAAAATTAATGGAGACTATCTCACTCAGTGGGAACTTCTTGTTAGGGTGACCTTTAATCCCTATGCAGAAAGGGGATAACATTACCAAATAAATATGGGATAATTTTATCTGGGATTTTTCTTTTTGTAAATCACTCAGCATACCTTTAAACTTTATGTACATAAAAGCTATTATTCTTATCTAACCCAAGACTGTCAGAAATAACTTTTGGGGAAGGGCATGAACCTTATTCCTTATTTCAATACTGTGGTACTATTTCAGGTTTAGAATTCAGGTAATAAGTTTCCTAAATTTATCAAAATTCAAAAAGAAGTTGGATGACTACTAATTTATTGAAATTATAGAGGAGACACGTTTTAGATTGGGGATAGTTTTTCATGCACTATAAGTTTCCCTCCAAGTGTAATATTGTAGTTTTATGAATCAACTTTTTTTCACAAGCACATAGGTAAAATGTATTTTTCCAACTATTTTTCTATCCCATCAATTCTTTTTCTATAACCTTGCATTTTTAAAACTATTTCTTTTAAGAAAATATTGTAAAATTTCATTTGCTTATCTAAGCTGTCCCACTTTTTCATTTCATTGGATAGTTTAATCCTTTCATATTTAAAGCTATCAGACATAGGTTTCTATTTTTCTTCACTATGTCTAAAATTGTTTTTATTTTCAACTTGTGTTTTTCCCCACCTTCCCATGATGTAAACAATGCGTTTTGTTCCTTCAGGTCTTTTACTTTAATCTTATTTTTTTAAGAGAATTTTGTTCCTACTGGCTCTCTTTCTTTCACTCTTTGTCCCTTTTATATTTCATTTTTGTTCTCCTTTACAAAAGAAGGAATTTTCCACTCCCTTCATTATCAAGTTTTTATTTCTTTTTAGTCTAGACCCTTGTTTTTTGATTCATGACGCCTAATTATCTGGTATGTCTATATACTGTTCATGAAATTTTCATGCACTTTTTCTAAGGTATCTGTTCTAAGTCTCCATTGTAGACACTTTTTTTAGCTGCCTCATAGGACTTATCTCATGAATTATCCCTTTTCATCATTCCTCATTTCAAGAACAATGGTAATTATTGCAGATATTGGAAAGGATAGTACCTCATGGTAAGATCTCTTTCCTATCTTGTAGTAATTTTGCACCCATGATTGATATATAACCTCCCTGTTGACTTTCCACTTCCCCACATATGCTTGAAAATCTCCTTCCTGAGTCAAGGCTGTTTAATTCCTTCTACGTGCCAGTTGCCCTTGGGGTCCTGTTCTTCATAAAGGACAAGAAGGTTTTTCAGCTGTCAAATTCCCCCAGCCTCATTCAATATAAGGTTATGATCTCTTTTCACAGATAGCTTGTCTTCATCCATTGGAGCATTTATCAAGAGAATGCCCTCCCACCTCCAAAGTAAGGGCTCTTTTCTTCTCTGCTTTTGATTTTTCGTCCCTCCTACCCACCATCTTCCTTTTACAATTTTCTCTTTCTGAGACCAAAATGGTCATTTTCTCTTCATTGCTAAGATTTGATTCAACTTCATGACATCACACACTTCTTTTTATCCCCCTGATCCCGATGTCTTTACATGTACCCTTCCATGTTGTAATGCAATATCATAAGAAATGCATTGATTCAGTGATAAGCATGGTGTTTCAAGTCTTTTCCCCTAATAACCCCTCTCTATATTTCTACTATTATCTCTCTCAGATTTTAACCTTCACCCCTGTTTTCCTTGTACATTCTGAAAGAAATGTCTCAATGGTTTCTCTGTTGTCATTCTATTGTTGCTATAACTACCTACTATATTTATCCACTTCTGAATTTCTATTGTATGGGTTATTTAAGAAGCAAATAATCTCTTAATTGGGGATTTTTTACTATAATGTCCCAAATTCTTTATTATGGAATGTCTATTATATTTTTTTCTGTATGGTTAAGCTCTGATTATGAACATATGCATCCTGACTGCCATTTATCTAATGAACAATTTATTGCATTTCTTCCTGCTTTCTCTAGTGGATACAGAATAGCTGTGTTATTACAAGGTCCTTACCTATATATTTGACTCTTTCTCTTGTTTGCTTACAAAACTTGTTTGTGATTTCAGTTCTTAAATTTAACTACTATGTATCTTATACTTTGCAGGCTTGTTTCTTTTCTTTTCTTTTTTTTTCTGGAATTAAGTGAATCTTTTTTCAATGTGAATTTTTCCCTCTATGCAATTATTTTATGTCATAAATGTCATGTGATGCTAACGTTGTTATCTTTTCATGTTCTTTTAGTAGATTATGATCTTTAGGTTGTCTCTAAATATTGTCTTTAAGATAAGTACATGTTCAGCTAGCATCATATGTAATGGAGATAAACTGGAACCATTCCCAATAAGATCAGGGGTAAAACAAGGTTGCCCACTATCACCATTACTATTCAATATTGTATTAGAAATGCTAGCTTTGGCAATGACAAGAAAAAGAGATTAAAGGAATTAGAGTAGGTCATGAGGAAACCAAATAATCACTCTTTGCAGATGATATGATGGTCTACTTAGAGAACCCTAGAGAATCAACTAAAAACTATTAGAATTATTCCACAACTTTAGCAAAGTTGCAGGATACAGAATAAATCCACATAAATCATGAGTATTTTTATACATCACCAACAAAATGCAACAGCAAGAGATACAAAGAGAAATTCCATTTAAAATAACTTTTGATAGCATAAAATATTTGGGAATATATCTGCCAAGGGAAAGCCAGGATCTATATGAGCAAAACTACAAAACACTCTCCACAAAAAATAAAGTCAGATCTAAACAATTGGAAAAATATCAAGTGCTCTTGGATAGGTTGAGCAAATATAATAAAGATGGCAATACTACCTAAACTAATCTATTTATTTAGTGCTATACCATTCAGACTCCCAAGAAATTATTTAACTGACCTAGAAAAAATAACAATAAAATTCATCGGGAAAAACAAAAGGTCAAGAATTTCAAAGGAATTAATGAAAAAAATGCAAATGAGGGTGGCCTAGCTGTAGCAGATCTAAAACTATATTATAAAGCAGTGGTCATCAAAACCATTTGGTACTGGCTAAGAAATGAAGTAGTGGATCAGTGGAATAGGTTAGGTTCACAGGACAAAATACTCAATGATAATAGTAATCTAGTGTTTGATAAACCCGAAGACCCCAGTTTTTGAGCTAAAAACTAGCTATTTGACCAAAACTGCTGGGAAAATTGGAAACTAGTTTGGAAGAAACTAGGCATTGAGCCACACTTAACACCAGATACCAAAATAAGGTCAAAATGGATTCATGATCTAGACCTAAAGAATATTATAAACAAATTAGAACAATGTAGAATGGTTTACCTCTCAGACCTGTGGAGGGGGAAGGAATTTGTGACCATAGAAGAACTAGAGATTGTCATTAATCACAAAATAGATGTTTGACTATATCAACTTAAAAAGTTTTTGTACAAACAAAATGAATGCAGACAAGATAAGAAGGGTAGCAATATACTGGGAAAATATTTTTTACATCCAAAGGTTCTGATAAAGGCCTCATTTCTAAAATATATAGAGAATTGACTCAAATATATAAGAATTCAAGCCATTCTCCAATGGATAAATGGTCAAAAGATATGAACAGACAATTTTCAGATGAAGAAATTGAAACTATTTCTGGTCACATGAAAAGGTGCTCCAAATATCTATTGATCAGAGAAATGCAAATTAAGACAACTCTGAGATACCACTACACACCTGTCAGATTGGCTGAGATGATGGGAAAAGATAATGACGAATATTGGAGGCGATGTGGAAAAACTGGGACACTGATACATTCATTGTCGGTGGAACTGTGAACAGATCCAACCATTCTGGAGAACAATCTGGAACTATGCTCAAAAAGTTATCAAACTTTGCATACCTTTTGACCCAGCAGTGTTTCTACTGTGCCTATATCCCAAAGAGATTTTAAAGGAAGTAAAGGGACCCACATGTGCAAAAATGTTTGTGGCAGCCTTTTTTGTAATGGCAAGAAACTGGAAACTGAAAGGATGCCCGTCAATTGGAGAATGGCTGAATAAATTATGGTATATGAACACATGGAATATTGTTGTTCAGTAAGAAATGACCAGCAGGATGATTTCAGAGAGTCCTGGAGAGACTTGCATGAACTGATGCTGACTGAAATGAGCAGAAACAGGAGATCATTATACACAGCAACAAGAATATATGATGATCAATTCTGATGAACATGGTTCTCTTCAACAATGATGTGATTCAAACTACTTCCTATTGCTCAGCGATGAAGATAGTCATATACATCCAGAGAGAGGCCTGAGGGAAGTGAGTGTGAACCACAACACAGCATTTTAACACTTTCTGTGAATATTTCCCTGCATTTTGTTTTCCTTCTTAGTTTTTTTTTCTCTCTCTCTCTTTCTAGATCTGATGTTTCTTGTGCAGTAAGATAACTGTATAGATATGTATACATATATTGGATTTGCCATATAATTTAACATAGATAGCATGTATTAGATTACCTGTCATCTAAGGGTGAGGGGGAAGGAGGGGAAAAGCTTGGAACAAAAAAAAAGTTTTGCCAAGGTCAATGTAGAAAACCCACTCATATGTTTTGTAACTAAAAAGCTTTTAATAAAAAAGATAAGTAGATGTTGCTTGAATAGTGAGTATATTTTTTAAATTCTTTTCTTTTATTTATATTGTCTTTCAATATAGATTGTCTCAATTTATAATTTTCTTTTTTGTTTATTTGGTGAGACTTGCTCTTGAAGATCTCAGTTTTTCTATTCTGCTCATTATTTTTGCTGTGTAAGACATAAATTGTGCTCTCTTATTTTCATTCCTCTTTTGAATTACTCAGCAACAAAGTGTTGTGGCTCTATATTTGGAGCCCTCAAATTACAGAGTCCTCTCTCTCATCATTTTTTCATTTTGGAGTATGTTTTCTTTCTTTTTTTTTCTTTATTAAAGCTTTTTATTTACAAAAAAAAGGTGTATGGGTAATTCTTCAACATTGATCCTTACAAAGTTTTCTGTTACTAATTTTTCCCTCCTAGTCACACCCCTCCCTAGATGGCAGGAAATCCACTACATGTTAATTATGTTAAAATACTTGGCAAATCGAATATATGTATACATATTTCCACACTTGTCATTGTTGCGCAAGAAAAATCATATCTACAAGAAAAAAAATCAGAGAAAGGAAATACAATGCAAGCAAACATCAATAGAGAGGATGAAAATGTTATGTTGTGGTCCACATTTCATATCCCTCTTTCTTGGTTTATATGGCTTTCTTCACTGAACAACTGGAACTGATTTGAAACATTTAATTGTTGAGGAGAGCCATGTCCATCAGAATTGATTATCACATAGTATTGTTGTTGCCATGTATAATGATCTTCTGGTTCTGCTCATTTTGCTCACTGTCAGCTCATGCAAGTCTTGGAGTATGTTTTCATAAATGTTTGAACTCAATTACTAGATCTGGTAGCCATATTTCCTTTGATACTTTTTTCATCATTACTTTTTCTGGTTATATTTCTAGATCTTTGAATTTCCTTTCTAAAATCTTTGGTAATTTTATTCATCCTGCCCAATCCTTTCCCTCTTAAAATGATAATGAACATAACATTCACTTTCTGACTTCTTTTCCTTTGGTCTTAGTTTATTTAAAGACTTAATATTAGAGTAATTCAGCCTCCTCCCTTCCTGTACTATTGACAATTCACTAGCCTAAGTATTACAAACTTTTAGCTGGTCTGAACTGGCCCCAGATGAATGCTGTCCTCTCTTTCTCAGGATTGGTAGAGTGCTACAAAGTCACTTCTTCTCTCCCTCCCAAATGTATCTATTCTGGTTGTCCTGATTCATTCTTTGTGTTTTTCAGTTCTTTATCCTGGCACTAGAAGTTCAAAATTTTGCAGGACTTTTTTCAGAGACTTAAAGTATTGCTCTCTTTAATATCAGTAGTACAAATATTTGTACTACTTTTTAAAAAAAAAAACTGGATTCTATTTTAACTGCTAAAGATCTCTCAATATTTTTGCCTCTAATTTTCTTTCTACTGATGTAGTCACATCTTTACCTACCTCTATCCTCCCAGGCTATTCAGGAGCCCCCACGAATCCCATATAAGCTGCCCTTTCTGGAAATGTGCCTCCAAATCTGTATCTCTCTTTGCACCTCACTATGCATGCTGTTTCAAAAGTCTAAGTACCATTTTAAGTTAGTAAAGGCTAATAAATCTGCATTAATTTCTTTGAAACACCTTGAATTAAAAGTTAAATACCGGGTAGCTCATATTGTGGAGAAATTCAGGAAATCAGCTAGAAAATAAATGCTTTGAGTACGAAAACTATTATTATTTTCTTTGGATCCCCTAGCATTCCAAATAAGATAGGCACCAAGTAAATATTTCTTTTATCATTTATTGTTGAATTGGATAATTTAGGAATTATTTGATAAATTAATTTAAACTATACTATTAGTAGCTGAAAAGAGGGTACGTTTTCCATTTCATAAGATAATGTGCCTCTGTTGTTAACAAGAGAAAGCCTGAAGTGAAGATTATTTAATTGGGGGGTAACTAATTGGTGTAGTGGATAGAGCATCAGCTCCGAAGTCAAGAGGACCTGAGTTCAAATCTGGTCTCAGACACTTAACAGTTCCTGGCTGTGTGAACCTGGGCAAGTCACTTGACCCAAATTGCTTCAGGAAAAAAAGGAACAAAAAAGATTATTTAATTGGAATTGAATTGTGTCTTATAGTATAATGAGCACTAAAATGGAAGTCTGAACAAGTCTTAGTCTAATAAATTCCATCATCAAGGGGCTTTGTAAGAATTACTTAATATTTCCTTGCCTCCGTTTTTCTATTTACTTATTGAGGGTATCAATAACATCCTCTAAATATCACAGGTCTGTTCTGACAGAAAATGTTTTGAAAGACTTAAGAGTCCTATCTTAGTGTGAATTTTTAAAAAAAGGAGGCAGTCAAGCAGCATGATTTTCAAGGTTCCCATCACTCTAGATGATGCTACAGTTCTACATAAAAATGATGTCTTGAAATTAAAAAGGTTTAAGCAAGATTACTTATTTAATTTACATAAATAGAATGCTATTTCTTTTTTTATTATTTTATTATTTTATTTTATTTGCATAACATATGTGTGGGTAATTATTCAACAATAACCCTTACATAGCTTTCCGTTACAAATTTTTCCCCCAACTCCCCACCCCTCCCCTAGATGGCAGAATATCCACTACATGATAATTAGGTTAAAATATTGGCAAATCGAATATATATATACATATTTCCAAACTTGTCATTGTTGCACAAGAAAAATCTTGTCTACACAAACGATATATCAGATAAGGGAAACACAATGTAAGCAAACATCAATCAAGGAGTATGAGAATGTTATGTT
>JAJPUD010020513.1:4626-24569 GCA_023553655.1 Myrmecobius fasciatus | reverse complement strand
GAGATTAAGACTATTCAGATATGACAGAAAAAGCACTGAAGTGAGAATTAGGAGGCTTCAGTTTCAGTCTTAAATCTGCCCCTAACTTAGAGGGAGATCTTGGACAAGTCACTTGCCTGCTTCATCTGTAAAAGGAGGGGACTGGGTTAAATAGGTGGTAAAAATTTTTTTTTGTGATAGACCCCTTCAGCAGGTTGGTGAAGCTTTAATGGACCCCTTCTCTGAGTGTTTCAAAGTGCATTAAATAAATGCATAACTGAAATTACGGAGAAAACCCATTAAAATGCAGTTATTGAAATAGGAAAAAGAATAATCGCAGGCTAAGAATGTCTGGACTAAATGAACTCTTTGGGCCCTTCCAGATCTGACCTCGTAAGGTTCCGTGAGGATTAGGGCAAGGTTAAGGACAGGCCTTTGGACACTGACCTACTACACCCCTCCCCCTCAGCTATCCTTCGGGTCCCCCTACCCCCCGCTGGACAAGGGGGCTCTGCCCCCTCTGGGTGGGCAGATTACCAGGTCACTTGGGGCTCAAAGGGGAAATGCTTGATATGGGAGAAAAAGGAGAGAGTGGGGGACCGGCAGAGGAAAGGGCCTGAGGAGAAGAAAGGGGAGCTGTGGGGACACTGTGGGGAAAGGACTGGAGGACTCTGGGGAAGAGACGAAGGGGGAGCCGGGAGCGGGGAGCGAGTCAGCGGAGACTCGGGGGAAGGAGGAGGGGCTTGTGAGGGGGTTGGGGCAGATAGGATTCCTATGCCCCGGGGCAGAAAATGATTCCCATGCAGATGAGATGCAGACATCCTAATGGGTTTGTAATGAGCTGCTGAGCCCCAGTGACCAACCGGATGCCAGGGCTAGGGGGCAGTGCCCGCCTGGTTTTATGAATGAGCCCGAGAAGAGGAGGAGAAGGGGAGGGTGGGGGTGTGTGCGCCGGCCCCGCCTCCTCCCGCGTATTAGCATAAGCCGCGCCCCAGTTTACATGCCGAGCCGCACGTTGTCTTCGCCTCCCAGGCCCTGGCGCTGGGCCAGCGAGTCAGCTGCTCCCGAGACCGAGACGGAGCCGGAGCTGCGGGTGGGGGAGGGGAGGGGAGGGGAGGGGAAGGAAGGAGGCCAGAGTCCTCCGCCACGCTGCCGCTGCGGTCAGTGGGGCAATGACAGGACGCGGCCGGCCGGCGTTCAGAGCCCGAGGGGCACGCACCCCTCTCTTTGCCACCCCAACACCGCCCCTCTCCCCCACCACTGTGGCCGCACGTTTCTTAGGGTTTATGAAAAATCGGAGTAGCAGCAGCAAGAGGGAGTGAGGTCAGACTAGGGGACTGAGGGACGGCGGGGAAAGCCCGGAGGGACGACCACAGCGAGGTCGGTTTGCTCCCTCCGGGGCGAACAAAACCAGAGGCCCTGCAAGTTCTAAAATCCCCAGAAGGAGGTGCACCTCTTTCCCTGGGGCTCAGTTTCCTCCCCTGTAAGACAACTGAATGATCTCCAAGGTCCCGGCTCTAAAACCAAGTCCTTGGGTCTGGAGTCAGGAGGATGGGAGTTCCACATGAACTGTGTGAACCCGGGCAAACCGCTGCAGCCTTGGTTTTCACAACTGTAAAATGGGAATGATAGCACCTATCTCAGGGTTAGTGTGAGATCACATGAGATAATGCTTGCAAAATGTCTGGCCTTACTTAGCAGACACTTAGCCTCTCTCCATCCCCCTTCTCCTCCTCTCTCCTTCATTCCCTTTCCCTTTCCTTTTCGCCCTTTTTTTTCCTCTCCTCCTTCTCCTCCCTCCCTCCCTCCTTCCTTCTTCCTTTCCTTCTTCCATCTCACTGGCTCCTCATCCTTCCCTTCCACTCAGTATTCCCCACATCCCCAACCCCTTCCTGCACAATCCTTTCCTCCTCAATATCTTACTGTGTCAGGTGACATAGATGCTTCCGTGGGAAACTTCAGTTTCTGCTGGGTCCACGTGTCTTACCTGTAGCTCTGATGGCTTCAGTGTTTTACTCAGTTTCTCTTTCTGGGCTTGGAGGAGAGGGACTCCTGGCACTTCACGTTTGCCTTTGTCTGTGTGTGTGCTCTTTCTTATGAAGCCTCAGAGGCCCCAGTTGGGTCCTCCTCCCAGTGTCCCCCAGTCCTTTTCAGAGTCAATTAACCAATTAACTCCAATTAACCATCTCTCTTTGGCTCTGCTCACTATGGGGCCTCTTTAAGCCCCTGTGCTTTCCTTTCTGTTCTTCATATTCTCAATCCCAGAATAAAGGGATTTGCAAAAATGACAGACACTGTAATTTAGTAATAACACTTTGTAGATATTAAATAGTTTATAAAGTGTTTTTCATCCATTATTTATTTCATTTCATTTGGCCCTCAAAAGTCGGGAAGACAACTTGGTGTGGTAGAAAGGGGCCTGGATTTGGGTAGAGAAGATATTTCTGGCACTTCTACCTAAGATTTACATCACCCTGGGCAGCTTTCTTTCTCTGAGCCTCAGTTGCTTCATCTATAACAGGAGAGGGTTCACTTGAAAGATGGCTACATTTATTTATTGATAATAACACTGTGAGGGAGGTGATACAAGTTTTCGTCTCACAGATAGGGAAACTGAGGCCCAGAGAAAGCCAGGATCTCACAGTTAGTAATTGGCAGAACCAACTGTTCTGGCTCCATAGCCAGAATTCTTTCCACTGAGCCACAGCCGGATTAGGTAGTAGTTTTCAGGCTCAAAAATGGTGCTTTTCAAAAGTATCCAACCTCTAACAGATAGTGGGGAAAAGCTACTATTCAGGAACCTGGGGATCAGAATATTACATTCTCTCCCTCTTTATTCTTCCAGAGCTGGTAAAGCATGGCCTGGGGAGGGGGGAGGCCCTTGTGGCAGAGTCTAAGACCAAAGATCCTCTCGCTACTGCTTATTCCCTTGCCTTTGGACCACAGAATAATAGCTCAAAGGCAACAGCACTCATGCCGTTGCAAGTAGGCAGTGCAATTATTATTATCTATATTTTATAAGTGAGGAATCAGAGACTCAGAAATGAAGGAATAGTGTGGACACCACTGAGGTGTAGGATCAGAGTGTACACCTATGATTTCATTGATGTAGGGATATTTGGATACAGAAATTCCTTTTGCTTATTATGGATGTCAACTTGTTTGTTATTCAAAGCCTTAGAGTTGCGTGGGGGCACTGAAAGGTTAAAAGACCTTCCATAAGTCATATACAGCTGTTATGTATGAGAGACTGGACTTAAATTTTAGTTCTTTCCAACTTCAATTGACCCTCTTTGGGAGGGTTTCATAGAATCATAACTTCCTTTCCTTTTTTGGATGAGAAAACTGAGGCCCAGTGAAGTTAAGGCATTTTCCCGAAGTCATCCAAGTTGTCAAATGGAGGATTAGTTGACCTCCAAGATTCCTTTTGTTCTTAGAATATTAAATGACTTAGGATCATATACTTAAGGGGAGGAGATGAAGCCAGACCTTTTCTGACCTCAGGTCCACTGATCTCTGTAATACAACATTCTGCCATCTCTGGATAGAGTCAAGTAAACTGAAACAGGGATTGGTTAGGAGAGGGCTGAGAAGATGGGCAGGGCCTAGGACCCAAACTTTCACTTTTCTGTGGGGTAGGTGAATCAAAATCCGCAGGAGTGCTTGCCGTTAGACCGCAGCATGAACTACCCTGGACAATGATGGCCTCAGGGTATATGCAAAGATAGGGAATAGATTGACTTAGCTGGAGCAGAAAAGCTATACTTGAAGGCAAGGAGAAATTAATAAAAGCAACGAAGTGGGCAAATATAATAGGGCTTTCAACATAGAAATTTAAGCATTTAGACATGCTTTAAGGAGCAAACTCTTAAGAAGAGGCCAAATACTAAGGGCTAGAAGGTAAAGTCCAGAGATTATCTCCCCCATCCCTCTGCCTCCACACTAGTGTTCTATCTACTCTATCCTGAGAATCTTGTGTGATGGGGATTCAACATTCTCTCTTAGGCACCACATTCTATTCTTAGACCCTTTCACTGCTGGAAATTCTTTCCCACTGTCTGACCTCAGTTTCTTCTGCTGTATGGACACCTGTTCCCTCTTGCCCTTACTTTCTATGGAGCCAGGAAGGCTGAGCCTGCCAAGGCATTGGTTTTACCCATGCGTGGCTAATACCCCAGGCAACAGTGGTTCTGGTGCCAACCTCTCCAGTGGCCCCGTGTGAGACGTGATGAGAGAGGGCACCTTTCAGACTGAATACCTGGAGGCAGGGGGCAGTACATGGTGACCCTGAGATGACTTCATTCAATGTTTTAAGAACTGTCAAAGGGATTGAACACAAGACTATATACCTGAAGTTGTGACTCAGGCCTGGGGTGTAACCCTGTGTTCCCCCTTTTTTCCTACCTTTTATCCCTTGGCTCTGCTGTCTCCAAGATAGTTATCTAGACTGAGATTGTTCTATGTGCTTTTTTTTTTTCTCTAAAAATGGAGGAGGGGGATTTAATGATTTCAGACTACTAAATGAGGATGTGAGATGAAAACTCCTACCTGTCTTCTCTTGCCTCACTTACAGAAGGCCAGACCCTAGAGAAAATTTATACTGGGGGATTCACCCTATCTGGGGGGGGGGTGGAGAGGGGAAGAAGGTTTTGGACTCTTTTCCATGCTGCTTCCAGATGAGATCTTATTGTAGTTATTGAACTGAGCCATTATTTCTAAACTGTCACAGGTTAGGGCTGATTCAAAATCTTAGAGTCCTGTGACCTTTTCTCCTGTTCCCCACCAAGCTCTGTTCTCTTCTGCCACATCCTTCCCTTTAAAAAGTTTAAAATTCTGCCTTCAGGAAGACTTGCTTAATGTCATTTAAATCATATTGTTTCTTGGCTACAGGTTGGCAGAGCCCTCCTAGGCTCACCTCAGTGAACACTTGTTTCTGGGGCTCATTTTATAGATGAGGAAACATAGGCTCAGAGATGGGAAGTGACTTTCCTCAAACACACAGCTTAGTATATAGGAGAGCCAGCATTTGAACCTAGGCCACCTATCCAGTGGTCTTGCTCCTATATGTTAGCAGCTGCATCTTCCCCATCATCCATGAAGGTCTCTGAGATTAGGGACTTCATGTCCCTCATCATGAAGGTCCAGGATTGAAGGTCTTCATCCATCAGCTGGAACAGGAGCTTCTAAGGCAAAAGAGAATCATCTCCTCTGTGTCTTCCTAAAGCAGCCAGCAGAGGGCTCTGCCCATAGGAGGTGTTTAGAATAAAGGAGAAATTGACCCGGATCCTAGGTTGTATCCTATATTGCTTAGGTGTGTTGAAGGTGTGTGTGTGTGTGTGTGTGTATGTTTGCAGTGGAGAGGGCTGAGAAGATGGTCAGGGTCTAGGACCCAAACTTTCACTTTTCTGTGGGGTTAGATGAATCAAAATCTGCAGGAGTGCTTGCGGTTAGACAGCAGCATGAACTACCTTGTATAAAATATAATCATTCTCTGGGTTCTGCCTCAACACTAACCTACTCCCCTCCTCCAACTCCTTCACACAGATTTTTTTTTTTTCCTCCCTTCCATCTCCTGAGGGAGAGGTCAGGGCTGGGAAGGAAGGGAAGAGGCAGAAGGAGGGAGCTGTCCCTTCCCGCTGCTGGAGTAAAAAGAGAGAAGAAGGCAGCTGGACTTGATATGGTTCACTCGACCTGCCAAGGGCTGTGTGTTTTTAGAGGATGGGGGTGGGGTTGAGGGGGAAAGAGGGTGTACATGACTTCTCATTCATTTTCTTTCTTTTTTTGGCCTTGGGGGAAAGGTTTCCTGGAAGGTGATGGTAGGAGGGAGAAACTGGATGAAAAACTTGTATCCCAGCCGAGGGTGGAGAGAGGATGCTGCTCACATCTGGCCCACAGCTGGATGCCTGGCAAGACCTTACTGCCTCCCAACTCACAATCATGGGGCTCCTCGTTACTTCTGTGAAGGGTCATCCGGTCTCCCCCTCCTCCACAGGGGTGGGCTATTTCCCCTTTCTCCCTTGTTGCTTTGGGTATTGGCTGTTCCTCAGATAGGTTTCTTGGTCAACAGCTGGGGGTGAAAGAGGGAAGGAAGAGCAATAGAGACCTTTCAAGTAAAAACTCCCCCTTCCCAGCAAACAGAGGGCAGACTCCTTCCTTAGCTCCAACCTGAAAGTGACCTCAGCAGGATTCTACTTTCTCTGCTCTGGGATGGATATGGATGTTGTAATGCTAGTCATACCTCAGTGTGTAGATGCTGGAAACATGGTATCTGAGTGTCTGTGTGTCCAAGGAAACTAGAAACAAAGTTGGAACTTTGCTAAATCTAGGTTTAGCTCCCTTATACCTCTAGGTTCTGTTCATGTCCTTGTTTATGTCCAATGATCATTCAGAGCTGGAAAGATCCTCTTTCTGCTTAATATAAAGCAGGGGATGCCCTACTTCCTCTACACACAGGCCAGGTAGAGAGAAAGATACAGAATTTAGACTTTTCCAAACTGACAGGGTCCTTAGAGACAATCTGGTCAAATCCCCTCATTTTACAGATGGGGAAATTGAAGCAAAGAAAAGGTAAATGCTTTGTCCCAAATCTACAGAGCAAATTTGTAGCAGAGGTGAGATGAGAACCAGACCTGAGCCTTATTATGCCACACAGGTCATAGAGGCTTTGTATTTCAGGGGTGATTAAAAAAAAAAAGCTCCTAGGTGGCTGGAGAAAGACTGCATCAGAATAGAGACCCTCCCCTCCCCCATTCCCCTAATCAATCATTTACTGTCTCATCCAGCAAGACCTCGACCCTGGAGACTATGACTTTTATCTTGCATTTTAGACTGGAAGTTCCCTGAGACCAAGCCTGCCTTTTGTCTTACCCCCAGAGCTCAGCACAATGCCTAGGCACGGTAGGCACCTAATAAAGGCTTGTGTTTGGTCTTCAGCATTTTAATCTGTAAAATGAGGGGGTTGGATCTTTGAGGTTTCTATCAGCTCTAGAGCCCAAGAATACCACCAGCTGTCCTCCTCCCCCAACACACATGCCTCCTTTCTCCTTCCCCAAATGATTTTTCCCCATTTAACTCCCATTATTATTATTGCCCCCAGTATTATTATTGCCAATAATTTTGGTCGGGCACAAGTGTCCAAAAGCCACGGTGGTGGGGGTGGGGGTGGTGTTGACTAGGAAGAACTCCATATCCAGAAAAGGAGAGCTGGGGTAACGATGGGGATCTCTTGGGAGGATCGTCCCCATCTCCGGCTTGTTCCCTCCCTCTGTTTCCCACGTTGAGGCTGAGCGACCCTGAACGGAGACAGAGGGATAGCTACTATGACCTCCCTAGAAGTGACCTGATGGGGGCTGCAGGGGATGGGGGGCGACACTTATTCTCAAACCCCTTTTAGGTCTCTCCACCTGCTTTCCTATCCTTCCCAGGCTCTGCGCCGTTCCTACTCTCCCCTCCCTCCCAGACTGCTCGCTGCAGCCCCTCCCTCCCTCTCCCCCCCACCTGACAGCTCCTCCCCCCTCCGCTTCCACCTCCCCCTCCCACCCGGGCCCTGCAGCTGGTGCCGACGGACTATTCTGCACGTAGCGAATGGAGGAGACGCACATGGAAGGCATCAAGAACGCGCACGCGCGAGCTCGAGGGCGCGCAAGGGGGGGGGTTTGTCTGTGAGTGCGTGTGTATGTCTGTGTGTGTGCGCGCGCGCGCGCGCGCGGCTCGTGATTCCTGGCTTTCCCCCTCTCTACCTCACTCTTCTACTTCCTCCCCTCTCCCTTCAAGCTAGCTCAGTTGTGTCCTGGGCGGGCTTGGAGAACTAGGGTTAGGGGTAGTATTGCTGGGGTCTTTGCCTCAGCTGCACCCGTGAGCATTCCTCTACCAGCACCCCCATCTCTGCCCCAATGCGTGCATCCCTTCCCTCCGCTCTCCAAGTACCCCACCATATTTTAGCCCTCTCTCCCCTCCTCGCTCCAAAGAGACCTCTTTTTGCAGTCATCCCTCTTTCACCACCTCGTTTTGGCGTACACCAGTTCTCCCCCTCCTCTTAGGTCCTTCCTTTTAGTGCCCCTACTTTGCATGCTCTCTCTCTTCCTTTCTTTCTCCTAGTATCCCTCCTCCTCCTTTGGTCCCCTCTCTGACTACTTTTCATTCACCCCCTTCTCTCTCCACTTCCATCTCCCCCCATCTCTTCTGTGCATTCTCTACCACCCTGCACCAACCAACCTCCTCCTTCAAGCGTTCTCTCTCCCTCGAGCACTCAGCGCTTTCATATTCTGGCTGCATATTGACAGTCCTACAAAGAGGTTCTTAACCTGTATAAGGCTCCTGGATCTACCGAATCTGTGGATAGATTTCAGGAGACAAATGAACTTGAATTCGCATGAAAAAATAATTTACGTCTTTATTATGCTTACTTCTAAGTGAAATTTAGAATTTCCTTCTATTATTTAAAAGCATTATTCGGAAAAGAGATCCTTATCTTCACCAGACAGCTGAAAGGATCTCTCTCTTTTTCTCTCTCTGTCACTGTCTCTTTCTCTCTCTCTCACACACACACATTAAGACCCTTTAGACTAGGAGTGTGATGGAGTGCTGGACCCAGAGTCAGGAAGATTTGAGTTTAAATCAGGCTAAGGACACTTACTAGTTCTGTGACCCTAGGAAAGTTATTTAAACCTGTTTACCTCAGTTTCCTTATCTGTAAAAATGAGTTGGAGAAGAAAATGGGAAAATATTCTAATCTCTGACAAAGAAAATTCCAAAAAATGTCACAAAGAACTGGACGTGACTGAACAGCAACAACAATAGCGGTAGCAGCAGCAACAGCAATAACAATAATAAAAAGGTTGAGTTTCTCCAGGGCTAGGTCCCTGCTTCTTTGAAATCTTTAAATCCAGCTATTTGCATGTCATGGCATCCTCCCTGATGTCATGGTCCTCTTCCAGAATTAGGGACAAATAACAAAACAACAGCAACAACTTAAGTACATCACTGGATTCAGGAAAGACACAATGTCAGATTGTCTTAACCCATGAGGTTAAGATACCACATCGTCTCATCTCCAAGCACTGATAGGTACATTGCAGTTTTTTCTCCAGTAAACTCATGAAATATTAGAGCTAAAAAAGAATTTTAGAAATCATTTAATTCCACCCCTTGATTTTACAAGGGAAGTTGGAGGGGGAAATGATTTCCCTCCCCTTTCCCCCTCCCCAGAGTCAACAGCTGGACTAGCATTAGAACTAAAAGTCGGGTTTCCTGAGTCCCCAGTCTCTCTATTCCAGTATTGAGGAGAAATTTCCATCCTTGCCCAAACCTGGTTCAGGGGTTCAGCTTATTCCAATGATTGAACCAAACAACATAGAAACTGGTTAGTCACAGGATCAGAATGAGAAGGACTAGGATCAGGATCTGAATCTATAGCCAGATCACTTAATTCAGCAATTTAGATGGGCTCACATTCTTGGAACGTTTTAAAATTTAACCAAGTGATCCACTTGCAGCAGTCCTTTGGATTTGCAGGTATTATTTGTATCCTTTGAAAGAAAGAAGGAAACTGAAACCCAGAGATCAGAATTGACTTATGGCAGAGCCCCCAAACTTATTCCTCTTGGTTCTAAATCTTGCTTTCCCCCCTATTTCCCCTCCCCCCAAATTGCAACAAGCATTTACAGAATGCTTGAATTGAGCAAAAAAAAAAAAAAGTGATGGGCTTAACCCTGGGTTGACATAGAAATAACATAGATCTAGTCCCTTCCCTTCACAGAAATAGCTATGATACTAACGAGCACAACAACAGTATTTTGTAGATTTTTGTGAGGATCCTTTATAAATCTGTTGTGGCCCGTTATACAGAATATATTAAAACTGATATCACTTAGATGTTAATTGCTTCAAGCATTTTTTTCCTATTCAGCTTTAATTTCAGGATGCCAGTAGGTCTCTTATCTTCTTCATCCACAGCCTTCAGCTTGATATTTTTATGCACCTTTTATCTTGCTTGGAGCATTTGTAGGTATTGCTATCATCCATTGCTTCTGTGGCTTCCAAGTTCAAACTCAAAGCCTTTAGGTTCTGTCTTTCTTTGGCATTTATCAGGAATTTTATAAATATTCTGTTACCATTGGGAAAAGATTCCACAAGATGAAGGAGTTGTTTAATGTGCTCTTCAGTAGAGCCAAATAGCTGGTTGTCATCACAGTATGTCAAATGATTAATAAGATGTTTTGGTTCAGTTCTCTCTTTAATTTGGAAGCCATACTTAGTTCTGTTTAGGAGACATGATAATGGCTTTAAGGCTAGGCAGCACCATAATGGATTTAAACCATCTCTCCAGAAAATTGCTGCATTTTATATCAATTGTTCTTGACATTATTGTTTTGGTAGAGCGTTTTAAGTATAGAACAGTTTTCTCTCTATAAAAATTTTTTTAGAACAGTTTTCTCTATCAAATAATCTAGTGTTCTTACTATTCTAGGGTCTATTTTTACCTATTCTCTAAAACCTTTTTGTATCTGAACTCCATTGAAAAAAATAACAAATAACAATCCCATGAGACCTGAATCATGGGTATGGGTAACCTTAGATATTCATTTCATGAATGAAATTCCACTGGCTTTTATCTACCTGTTTCAGCTGGTGCCCAAAGGAAAGAGACTGATGGGATCAGATTTGTATCTTTGTCTTTCTTGATATTCTTTCCATTTCCCTCATCCTGTCTTCCTCCTGTCCTCCCCAGATACCTAAAATAAGGGTGGGATTTGCCTAGTTGGGAACTGGTAGAGTATGGTGCTGATTTAATTTTCAGTACTCTGGAGAGTACTCTGGGGAGATCCAAGTTGAGCTTATGTCCAAGCTGAGGCAAGTAGTACTTGCATCTTGGCAGCATTTATGACCCCTCATGGTAAGATATCCAGTGGAATATCACAGAGTTTTCAGTACACTTATTTCTTTTGTCATATCAAAATTTTCCTCTTCCCACTTTACTTGTTGGCCCAAAAGCTATGAGATGCCCATTCTTGCTTGGCTACATAGTAGGTGGGCTCCCCTCCTAGTAATGTGGCATCCATTGAGATTTCTCTTTCTCAGGTTGTCTTTCACTTCATTCCATTTTTTGAACCTTCTTTCAGTAAGATGCCGAAACCAACCTTGAGTTCAAATTCAGTCTCAAATACTTCTTAGCTGTATGACCCTGAATAAATCACCTCTCTTTCCTCAACTGTAAAATGGGAATAATGATAGCACTTATCTCATAGAGTTATTGTGAGGATCAAATGAGACAAAATTAAACCAAGCAAAGAAACATTTTGTAGGGTGTGAAGTGAATAGAAGAGCAGGTATGACTTGGTTATTATAGCAGAGTAGAGGTCTTATTACAGTACAAAAAATCTGGCCAGGAGAATCATAGGTTCACAGGATCTAGAATTAGGAGCATTAGAGATAATCTAATTTTTCTACAGATGAGGAAATTAAGAACCAGTCTCCACTCAGATGACAAAATGATCTTCCTAAAGTGCAGCTCTGATCATGTCATTCCCCAATAAATTTTATTAAGTATTGTTACTACTAGAATTAAATTTTAAAAGTCCTCTTTTTAGCTTTTAATCCCCTTGAAAATCAATCCCGTCCTTTTGTTTCCTTTCTTATACAGTCTACTTTCCTCTATTCTGTCAACAAATACTACATTCCAGCAACATTGGTCTTCTTGCTCTTGAATGTAACTGTCTCTGAACTCCATGCCTTTCCACTGGCCGGCCCCCATACCTGGAATTCTTTCTCCCCATATCTGTCTCCTGGCTTTTCTGACTTTCTTCCAGATTCATCTTAAATCCCACCATCTGCAGGAGATCTTTTTCAAGCCCAATCTTGCTTACCATCTCTACCAGTATTAGACATTTGGTCCACAACATTCTCCACTGTGGCTAGAATCAGATTAAAATGTTATTGGGAAATATGTAACAAGATAAATAAAAATAAAGCAAAACACAGTTAATATTAATATGAAGTGCACAATCCTTTTATGTATGATTTAGTAGTCTTGGGAGATAAATATGTGAAGTCATACCCAATACATATATAGTAGTGTAAATTACGGGGGACAAACCCCAACAGAAATTGACACTATATGTATTGGTCATATCTTTTCATGTTTTCTCTTCATTAGAATGGGAGCTCTTTGAGGGCAGGGATTGTGTTTTTGACTTTCTTTGTATTTTCGGTTTTTAGCACAGTGCCTAATACATAGTAGAAGCTTGATAGTTGTTTGTTGGTAATGAAGGAGTTTGCCCTGACAAGATTACACAATAAGTGGCAGAGAAAGTATTCAAACCCAGATCTGGATCCAATATTCTTATACCACAAGAGCTGGAAAGAATTGTTGAAAGCAAAGACCTTGAATTTAATTCCAGTCTGAACCAATCCAAGTGCCTACCAAAAGCAAGTCAAGGTTATATGAATTGAACCAGGTGACAGTAAATAGATGCTAGAGAAGGAGAGAGTGATTTTAGGGACATTGGTAGGTTGAGTTTAGGGATCTGGGACAGAGTTAGAGGCCATGTTTTGTAACAGAAAGAGCATGAATTTGGAATACAGAGGAATCTGGGATTGACTCTTTGTTCTGACACTAGCTGTATAATTATGGACAAATGACAATCCCTCTAAGCCTGTTTGCTTTAGCCTGAACCTCTGAGCTACAAAATAGGAATAATAATGGCTCTTGTACAGGGGTATTTAGGAGCCAACTCTTACCAACTCCAAGAACTGTTTGCTAAATTTTTAGTGCGAGCATTTTTTCCCCTCAGATATTGGTAAATGCTACAAATTAGTACTTGATTTATGTTTTGATAATTGTCTACACCTAAGTGGTGGTGAAAATGTTAATAATGCTGATTAAACTTAAAAGTGTGTAGTGAGTACATTTTTTTGGGGGGAAGAACTAGTTGTTAAACATCTAGTAACATACCCCTGTTCTAGGATATTTTTTGTATCATTTATGATCTAAGGGGAGAGGAAGATTTTTCCATAGAGATCCATAAGGTGGACTAAAGAATATAGGAGATCAGTCTATTGCTGTTTCTATCTGGGAGAAAGCAGATAGGATAATTGCTTTCTCTCCTTCCCCACTTCAAGACCAGAAGCTCCTTGAACACTAGGATTATCTCTTAACTTTTTTGGAATGGAATCTATATGCTTAGCCCATCTTTTTTGTTCATTTATTTGTCTCAGTGACATCCTTAATACTGCTTATTCATCATTTCTGATTTGTAATCTATTACAGGTCTGACAGTATTTCCTAACAAATATAAACTATTTAGCATTTAAAACCCTTTATAACCTTGCCTAATCCTACTTTTCCAGCCTTAATATACATGACTTCTCTTCATGTTTGCTGTGGCTAAACTGGCCTTCATATTGTTGAAGGTCTCTTCTATACCTTCTATCTCCATGCCTTTGCTCTATGACTTATGCCTGAAATATACTCTTTCCTCATCTCTTAGAATCCCTAGCTTTCTTTAAGATTAAGGTTAAGTGCTATCTTTTAAATGAAGCCTTTCCTGATATACCCAAAATACCTATTTTGTGTCTATTTCTATATATCCCCATATGTGCATTCATATGTATATATCAGTAAATATTTATTAAGTATCTATTATATTCCAGTGCATCCAAGCACTATGGATGCAGAGAAATGCAAAAGAGTTTAGTGGGGGAGACAGCATGCAAACAGTCATGTACCAACAAACTATATACAGGATAAATTGGAAATATTCACCAGAAGGAAGATATAAACACACATACATACACATTTTCTCCCCACAATAGAATATCTATTTTTTCCCCAAGAGTAGGATCTGGGTTTTTAGGGTTTTTTTGGAGGGGTTTAGGGTTTTTTTGGGGGGGGGTTGGCTTGGTATCCCCAGAAGCCAACACTGTGTCTTGCTCAGAGTAAGCACTCAACAGATGCTTTTTGATTGATGCATGGATGAATTGATGAATAGCTGAAATGATAACTGGATGAATAGACAGATGGAAGGATAGATGAATAGATGGATGGATGGACAGATGGATGAATGTGATACATGATTAATGGGTGAATGGATTGATAGACAGATGGAAGGATGGACAAATGCATAGATGGATGGATAAATAGATTGATGGACAGACAGATGGATGAATAGAAAGATGGAAGGGTGAACTGATCATATTTACCATATACTTCTCAATTTCAGTTCTTCAGAAACCATAGAATTGTTTCATGACTTGAAGTTATACAGTATTACCTGAAGAATATTGGCATTAAAAATGTGACCTTTTGTGTCAATAAGAAGCTTAAAGGGAGATCATTAAAAGATTTATGGAGTTTCCCCAAAGGCAGTCTAGCCCACCTTTCTTCTGTTCGGTTTTAATATTGCCTTTTGGCAGAGTGATCTCAGATGGGATGTGTTCTATATAATTTCCCCATCTTATTGCTTATCACAACTTGGACAACAGGCATTCTTCACCCACTTGATACAAAGTGGGACACAAAGATTAAAAAAGCAACATAGTCTCTTATTAGTTTTCAGTCTAATCAAGGAATGAGGAATATATGCAGATGGATATAATAAAAGTTAGAATGTAATACAAGTATAATATAATACAAATTATAATGTAATAAGTATATAAGAAAGGCAGACAGGGATGAAGAGATTTTGGCAAGATAGCATGACTTTGAATTGGGGGTGGAAATCAAGGAAGGCTTCAAGGAAAAGGTGGTATTTTAGCCAAGCATTGAAGGAAAGGAAAGACTTAGGTCTACAAGTTAGGGATAATAAGTATTTGCCTTTGGAAGACGGACTGAAATGATGAGATCTTTTTAGTCTGTAAAGAGAACAGCCAAATGGGGTAATATTACAAACTAAAAAGTCATATGGGATGAGTAAAGATTTGGTCATCTGGGCCTGGTCTTAGAACTGGGCTTCTGACTCCCAGGGACTTGACGTAGGTAATTTAGGATAAGTGAAAGGAAGTACAGTAATGAAACTGATTGTGAAAATGAAGGTTTCTTCTAAGTGACTGTACAGACTTTCAGTGATAAAGTATTTTTGGTTTATTTTTGCATTGTAATGACTTAGGGGTTAGATATTTCTCTTCAGAAGATCAAACACTAACCTGTCTTCTTACCCAGATCACAAGGAACATCATGTAACTTCTTATTGATGACTCAGCTTAAGCATTCTGAACATCATTTATTGTTCAGTATTGTTATATAGTGATGTCCTTCTAGTTATTTACTCTGACATAAAACCCTGCCCAGGTTACTGATCTTTTTTTGTTCTTAAGTCTACTTTTTATAGGTTTTCTGTTATTAGTCTATGACTTATGACTCAGAATCACAGCATTTGGAAGGGATCTCAGCAGCCTTTTAGAATACCCATATCCAATCCCACTCCCTTTCCCTCTTTGTAGTTTATTGCTTCTAATCAACTAAGAAAGAACAGATAATGACATCTGCTAAAAATCTAATGGGATGCCTCAAGATACAGTGAACTCCCCATCACTTAAGGTCTTTATGGAGGCTGGAGGAGCACAGAGAACTTTTAAAAAGGGTCTGACTTTAGTCCAACTTCCTCATTTTACAATTAAGCAAACAAAAGCTTAGAGAGATAGTTAGGTGGTTCAGTGAGAGCCAGGCCTAAAGTCAGGAAGACTTAGCCTGGCCTCAGACACTTATTGGTTGTGTGACCCTAATTACAATCACTGTTTGCCTCAGTTTTCTCAACTGTAAAATGGGAGTGATAAAAGCACCATTTGGCAGGGCTGCTGTGAGGATCAAATGAGATAATAACTGTAAAGTACTGAGCACAGTGCTTGACACATAGTAAATATTATAGAAATGTTAATCATTAGCTATTAGAAATGGGATATATGCACGAGATCACAAGAATGAACTAGAATTAGTAAACATTTTTGTATGTTTTTAATTCTCTATAAGTTTTAAAAATTTAAAAATATATACATCTTTTAAACATATTTCCATATTTGTACATTTTCTTGTACAAGAAAAATCAGACCAAAAGGGAAAAAAAATGAGAAAAAAACCAAAACAAAAACATACAAACAAATAAAAAAGGTGAAAATACTATGCTTTGATCCACATTTAGTCTCTATAGTTTTCTCTTTGGATGTGAATGGCATTTTCCATCCCAAGTCTATTGGAATTGTCTTGATCACTGAATTGCTGAGAAGAGCCAAATCCATCACAGTTACTAAAGGTACCTTCTATGCCAAAGTGCTAAGCACTGGTGATACAAAGAAAAGCAAAAGACAGTCTCTGCTTTTGAAGAGTTCACCGTCTAATAGGAGAAACAGAATGGAAACAAGGAAATGCAAACAGGCTATTTATGCAGTTTAAATAAGAAATAATCAATAAAGAGAAGGTACTAGAATTAAGAGGGATTGGAAAAAAACTTCCTGTAGAAGGCAGGATTGTGGCTGGGACTTGAAGGAAGCCAAGAGGTGGAAACAAACCCACAACCATAGCAAATGGCCTGACTTAGGAGATGGTTTGTGGTGTTTTAAGAATAGCAGGATGCCATTGGATCTCACAGTACTTGGATGGTCTAAGGTGTAAGAAAAGCAGAGACCAAATCTAATTTCTTTTGTGATGGGGTAATGAGAACTTCTCTTCAGGTAAAAGGTTAGGCTAGATAACTTCTGAAGTGCCTTTCTTCTTGTTCTGAAAAGCAGCCTCTAAGTATGGGCCTGAGGAGCTCTCTTGCAGGTAAAATGCATAAACTTTGTGGCAACTAGTTCAGCTGCTTAGTTTCCCTCTTTGATTTACTCTTAGTTCTCACCTATGTTCTGGATGGTTGAGATAGCTGGAAGTCTGACCACACTACTACTTCACATAGCTTGGAGTAAACTTTTGGAGTTCCTCATCCTTAAATGTGACACTGGCCAAGGAGATAAACAATTCAATAAGAATTTAGACAGATTCATGGATCACAGCTCCATGATGGGTCATTTAGAGAAGTTAGAAGTATTTGGAACCTATTTCTGACCTGAGAGGACACCTACCCTTTCCATATCCAGTCCTTTGGGGCTTCTTTCAGAGACAGATTCCCTGGGTTGAGCCACAATGGGAATTTTGATTCTTAATTGATTGAGGGCCTTACAGAGAGTTATATCAGTATAAATATGGTCTTCATGTTGAGTTTTTGGTGTGGAATGTGACTGGCTAATATGAGGCTGGGAGTGAACAGAGTCAGAGGTTGCCCTTTGGATATATGGCTATACAGGGATATGGGGATGAGTATACATGAAGGAGAAATCATTCTCGGAGGGGGTAGGGAGGGATGGGCACTGTGCCCTCTGGGTGCTGTGCCAAACTGGGCTAATCACTGCCAGCTGGGCTGGCAGCTGGGGAGCAGAGCACCTGCATCTTTGCCGGCTCTCCATCCTGCCCATGTGCTGCAGGGTTTGTACGAGGGTGGTGATGGCAACTCCATGCCAGCTGGGGGAAATGGTATTGAGCTGGCATCCTCTGCTTTGGCTTAGGGTTCTCCATCTACAGCTGCAGCTTTGCTGAGGATAGTCTGCCACTCTGGTGCTTCCTTGCTTTCTCTCCTGCACACTCCCGAGGGGCATAGTATCCCCCCTCCCCTTCTTAATAGTCTTTGATACCCTTCTTCCTGCCTGTCCAGACATCATCTCAGACAAAATGAGATGTCATGGGCAACCAGTTCCTTTCCCAGCCAGGATTGATGTAGAGGGCTAGAGGGAAGGGGAAGGTAGTAATGAGAAAATTGCCAGAAAGGAACAGGATTTGGGAGCGGGAAGAAGAGAATATTCCCATCTTTTGTCTCTCTCACTAGTCAGAGATGGTCCCAAATACCTACAATTTTTCTATCCATAGCTCTGGCACTTCATCATATAGTACCCCAACTGTGTACTGAGCCCAGCCTTGTGGGGATTACAGAGAAAGAGAAGACAAAGTCTTTTCCATCATGGATTTGTAAGTCTATGGGGAAAGATAAGATTCACAAGTCTGAAATAATTAAGGAACAACCCAAGAGTGAACTGGGATGTGGCCATGGTGTACTGGAAAGGGCTCTAGGCAGGCAGGTTTTGCCACTATTTGGTGACTCTGGGTCAGGAGGGTTTCCTTTCTGGGTCTCACTTTTCTTTCTTTGAAAAAATGAGGGAAGTTGCACTAGATGATCCCTTGGGACCCTTCTAGCTTGCATTTTCAAAAAACCAAACTGTGGCATAGAGGGGGAATATCATAGGATTTCAGTTGGCACCACAACTCCCCATACCCCCTCCCTGAGGATTAAGAAGTTGTCACTTTGCTTTCAAGGGTGTCAAGGAAGACTGAGGGAGAGAAAATCCTCATGTGCACAGAGTTATTAACTCTGCTCATGGTCATGTCAACCACGTTCTCAGCTTGACCCTGACTCAGCCCATATCCTAAAGGGGAGGTGGAGGTGAGAGGAAAAACAGATGGAAAAGGGAGGTGGAAGGGGTAGATTATAGAGAGGAAGGTTCCCAGCACCGAGCAGTGACTAAGGGAAATAGGCCCACAGATTCCATGTCCAGCCAATTTCCTGTCCTTTTTTTTTTTTTTAAATCATTCCTTGCTTTTATTTAACTCACTCCAGGTTGAAATCTCTTTCTGCCCTAGGGATAGCCTCAGAGACAGCCTGGCTCATCCCTAAAAGACTAATTATGAAACACATAGGTAGAGTAGTTGGGGGTTCATGTCCCTGATATTTCTTCACCTCTATGGAAATAGTAAAATGGGGCAAGATCCTCCTCCATGATAGTCAATATAAATCAATATCAATAATGTAATATGATATGAAGAATGTAATATAATATAATACATTATAAAAATGATATAAAATGTAAAGAATGTGATATAATATAAAGAATGTAATATAATCACTATAAAGAATGTAAGCTTTTAGGGGCAGCTAGTTGGTATAGTAAATAGAGCACCAGCCCTGAAGTTGTGAGAACCTGAGTTCAAATCTGATCTCAGACACTCAACATTTCCTGGCTATGTGACCCTGGACACCCCCCCCAAAAAAAAATTAAAACTATAAGCCCTCTTTGAGGGCAGGAACTATTTTACCTTTGTCTTTTATGTTTGTGTGTCTAACAAGGCTCTTTGCACATAGTATGTTGCTAAATAAAATGCTTTTTCATTCTTTCAAATAGTGAGCTGTTGTTAATCATCTCCTGTGTGCTTATAATTGTACCTACTCTCAAGGAGCTTACATTCTATTAAACAATATATGCAAGTATAAGTAAATATAAAATATGAAGTCAGTTTCCTCATTTGTAAAATGGGGGTAGTAATAACATCTACCGACCAAGTTGTTTGTTTGTTTGTGAGTTATTATTATTAAATACAAAATTATTTTTTAATGTTAGGGAGAATCACCAGCAGCTTAAGAGGATCAGGAAAAGCTCCATGTAGCAGGCGGTGCTTCAGCTGAGTTTTGAAGGCCACTACTAGAGAATGAGGAGGAAGAACATTTCAGTCATGGAAGACAACCTATGCTAAGTCAATAGAATATTGCATAGGAGGGACAGCAAGGAGACCACTTTATTGAGACTGTAGAGTATAAGAAAGAAAAACAATGTATTATGAGTCTTGAAAGGAAGGTTAGACATATATTTTAACATATTTAATATGTATTGGATTACCCACCATCTAGGGGGAGAAGGTGGGGGGAAGGAGGGGAAAATTTGAAACAAAGTTTTGCCAGGGTCAATGTTGAAAAATTACCTATGCATATGTTTTGTAAATAAAAAACTTTAATTTTTTAAAAAAGGAAGAAAGGCTAGAGCCAAATTGTGAAGGGTTTTAAATGTGAACTAAGAGTGTATATCAGATCCTAAAAGCAAAGGGAACTATGGGATCACTTTCTTTTCCTCCTCCTCCTCCTCCTCCTCCTCCTCCTCCTCCTCCTCCTCCTCCTCCT